>CM039680.1:209784072-209864072 GCA_022537955.1 Schmidtea mediterranea
CTGGGTAGGTTATTTTTTGTTCTAGTTGTTTTTCCCACTTTTCTTTCATCATTTTCGTTTTTTGAGTCTCTTGCACTAGTTCCTCTTCTACGATTAGCAGCATTTCTTTTAATTGTAACGTTCTTTGTCTCCATAATTCTACTTCCTCACTTGTTACTTTTATTATTCTGATTGTCTTTTATTGTTGTTTTGGACTCTCAGCTCTTTTCACAACTTCTTTTGTCTCTCTTGGATTCATAATCTGTTTTCTAAATATATAATCGTTTATCTAATCATCTTCAAGATTTATTATTATTTATATTCATCTTGATTTGTGAATTTTGGATGATTTTTAATTTATTTTTTTGTTTTTCATTTACTATTTACATTTTTACAAATACTTCCATTTCTAATTACTGATCAGCGAAACGGAATCCTTTGATCCGCCCGTTGATCGGCTTTCTACATACTGGACATATATCGACTTTTAATCCACATGTTTCACATGTGACCATGTGTCCACAAGGAGTATAATTATTTCAACATTTCTGCCACATGTATAACAACATTGATACTGCTCCAATAGCTTCTTTTATTTGACTTGTTCGTTCTCTTTTGGTTTTCTTTGATATCGCTGATTGCTCGATTACTGCTTGTGTGGAGTCCATACATTAATTATTAGCTAACTTTCTTTGATTAATTTCTTCATCTTTTGAGTATCCATCCTGTTAATAGCATTATGGTCTGTTTGTCGATCTAAGATATCTGTCTATTGTGGTTTGTATTATATTTCAATATTCTTGACTCTTTTTCTTGCTTATACTACATTTTCCTTTATGCTAGTTTTGAATTTGATCTTGGTATTGGCTGTGATTTTAATCCTTCCGCACATTATCCTCTGCGCGGTTTGACCAATCCATGACTCGCAAATTCTGCTCTCTTGATTCCTTGAGTTTTTATCTCTCTTGAATGTTCTATTTTATAGTTTTCTTTTTCCCAGATATTCTGCTGGACTTGAATCCTTTATTATCGTTATCTTTTTCTCACCTCCCTTTTACATCTTTTCGACTTCATGATTGTCGAGTCTCTAATCTGTTTTCGTTGATTTCAACTCAATGTTAATTCTATATGATCATGGTGAGAATTTCCTCAGTTTCTCGTTTGCTGTTTCTCCTTTTTCCCAGTGCCGATAGTCTTCCTGACAATTCAATACAGGTAACTTCATCTGGTTAATTCGAGGTACATGAGAAAAGGAATCCTTGTGGATGCCATCTCTTTGCTTTGTCGGCAGTGATATTTATTATCTTTGAATTAAATTCTCTGTTCCTCTTTCTCAACTCCTCGTATCTTACTTTTCTCGTGAGTGAATTACCTTCCTATTTCCGAATGTCGTACCTTGTTGTCGAAATGGATAATGCTGATTGCGATACTAAGGTCTTTATTTTCCTCTTCTCGGTTTCCCATATCTCGTCCATATCGAATCTTCATTCTCTCATTTATTTATCTTCTTCATGATTCCGCTTGCATAAATATCTTTTATTTTTGAATTTTGTTTTTCTATTTTCTGATTTTGTATCTTTTTGATTTTTATGATTTTATTATTATTAATTTATTAACTTTCCGTTTTACAACGTCTTGTTTCTGGTATCTCCCATTCTAACTTTTATACAGGTTTCTTTCGCAAGATCTTCTCTCTCAATCGTTGGTGGATAAATCGTGGTGTCAATCGTTATTCAGTCGGTTGTTGTCTTCCATCTTGTGGTTCATTTCCTTAGTTCTGTTGGATTGCGGTAATCCTCTATCCTTCATCTAAATCATGTTTTGTTTAAAGGCATGCTAAATAGCTGTCGTAATCTCCTCATTCCTACTCGATGAAGAACTATTGTGGTGACCTGTTGCAATCCCATCTCCATTTGGATATAGTATGGCCAATTTGTATCCATTTCTCAACTGTATTGGTGGGCTGTCTAAAATTCTTGGTTCCGTCTTTTGTTCTTGAGCCCTCTCTGCGTCGGTATTTCAATAAAATGGTGCTCGTAGCGATGTTTCTGCATATAGACTGTTGGTTTCTTAGTTCCTTTTTGCTTGTTGGTTCTGTGCATTTCTCATTTCGCCCATTTCTTGGTGTTCTTCCTTGGCTCTCTCGAATTCTTCTGGACTCAATATTTCTTTAGCTTTGTGAATCATTTTCCGTTCGTAGGCTTTCTTCCATGCCAAATTCCTATCGTTTTCATCATAATTTCGTATGTTCGATCTAGTTTTTCTTCATATGCTTTTGCATTCCTAATGGTAGTTGCCGCTTGACCAATTGATAACTCTACGGGCACTTGATTGGTTTGCTACATTCTTCCAATGTTCTTTCCATTTTGGCCTTTTTCTTTTTTTTTTTTCTGTCGCAGTTATTTTCGCATTATCCTTCGTATAAGTCACATATTTGTTCTTCTTTTGGATTCCGATGTTCCATTTCTATTTTTATCCATTCGTCGATGACTCCACAGAATTCGCATTTTTCCTCTCTCTTGATGCACACTTTGTGATCTGTTCTTTGATAGTTCTTTTTCCTTACGATGTTTGACATTTTTCGCTACTATACTCGTTATATTTCGCATTCGTTTGCGTGACTTCGTTCCCTTTCATCGGTCCTTTCCATTCGCTTCTTTTACTGGCATATGACTAATAGATTTGATCTCTTTATTGGTGCTTTATCATCGTTGTAGATCTTTCATCCTTTCCAATATTTGTCGCATCCAGGCATTTTATTGTTCTGTTTCTATACTTCTATCTACAGTCCGTACATATTCTGCATCCACATTTCGTCTGTCTCGCTCCAATCAATAATTCTTTACATTTACAACATTTCAATCTTTCTTTTATATCGTTCACCACTTTAATTTTTTCTTTCATTATTCGTCTCGTAGCTTCTGATGGATTCTCGCTCTCTTATTCTCGTATACGTCTGCCATATTTACAAATTTTCAATTACTGACGTGCTTACTTCTTATCGTTTATTATACATATTTTACATCGGACCTTTATTTTACTCTATCTGTTGGAATCGGTTTGGGGTGAATGTCTGGATCGATTGCTATCCTCCACCCACTTCGCTGATTCATAGTTGTTGTTGTTGTTACGTAGTTTCTAATTTCCTGTCAGCTTGCCATTACTTATCTGTTAATGTCATTTATTCTCTGTAATTGTAGTATTGTTCTTTGTTGCTCTTCTAGTCTTATGGCTTGTTGTAGACCTCTGTTCACGCTTTCCGTTAATCAGATGAGTATTTGTCCACTGAGTTTGCGATTGTTCGTTATTATGTCATTAATTCACATGTCTTCTCAGTGCTCGATTTCCTTGATCTTTGGTATTCTTGTTTAATTCTCAATTTCTAATCGTACGTTGGCAGCTGCCTGGTTGTTGTATTATTCTCGAATGGTGCGTATTCTCACTTGATTGTTATTTGCATTATTCGATATCTGTTGTTATAATCATCGTTACTCATCCGCATTTCATTTCTCGTTTGCTTACTATTCTGACACCATTTTTACAATATATATACATGACTTATTTACTAATACTAATCATATTTTACACTATATACAACGTCCTTTTTGTTTCTACACCCCATCGTCTCGACCGTATACGCAATGTCACGTATTATCCCATATTTCTCATCATTATCTGGCTATAACGTCGGAAGTTCGATTGGACCATTGTTTTGTGGCTCGATAATGGAGCGGTTCTTAAACCAGAGTCCGCCTGTTACTAGAGCTTTCCTATGATTTTCATTATCCGTTCTTCTGATCTATTGTCCTAATGATATCGTAATTTGAAATTTTTCTACTGCTGGCATAATCTTTTTTTTATTGGCCTTCTTTCGGCATTTTGTAGTTGTTACTATTGGATTATTATCGCATTTACTAAGCTGCTTATACTGCTTTGTATCCAGATCATTATTCATATATCTCATAGGTTGCCAAGTGTGTTTTTCCTGCGATTAGGTTCTCATTCTTTTCCTTGTTAGTACTCTTTAATGCTTCTGGAGTTGTAACGCTTCGGTGATTGAAAGGTGGCATTGTCGTCCCATGGATCATTCCTTTTTCAGTTTCGTTTCTTGGTTTTCTCTCAGATGTTTTGTTTGCAGGTTATCCGTTGCATTTGACTTGATGGTTTCTTGTTATTCGTTCTCAATCTTCATGGATCCCTTTTGGAATTTATTACATAATTTTTCCGAGTTCTTTCGTCGTATCGGTACTTCGATTCGTTATATTTTTGCTCGTTCAATTGGATTTTTTGTTCTGGTTCGTTTCTTAGTTGTTTAAATTTTGTGAATGGGTTTTCACCTTGTTTTCATACTATTTCCTCTTCAATTGCATCGCATCTGTTCTATGTTATATTACTGCTTTACTTTCTCTGATCTGTCGTTGGTACGGTTTCTCTTTCGTTTCTTTTTCCGAAGTTTTGTCGTAATTGATTCTAATTTACTTCTGTTATTGATTTCCAGTAATCATCTCTTCCTCTCTGAACGTGTACTATTCTTTCCACGCTTTCTTTTTGTTGGAATACGGTTTTGATGTTGTATCTCATTTGTTACATTGTGATATCTCATTATCGTTCTTCTTTTAGTTTCGAATATGCAAACTTTGTTAATGTTTGCCCATTATTTTCGCTATATTCTCTTCTCCACTCTTTGTTTGATTCACTTTTATTATTATTTCTTTATTTTTCGTGCTCGACGTTGATAAGGCTCTTCTTTTGGTGTTGTGAGTTTTTCTCCCAGGGTTTTGGCCAATGTGCAAGTTATTATTATATCATTGTTGGCACATATTATATATTCCGCTTTTCCTTCTAGACTATCCCATTCGCATTTCTTTCCCGCTTTCATGTTCATTTTCCAACAATCGATAATTTTGTTTTGTATACATACTTGTTCAATGGTTTCTATTCCTCTGTTTATTATTCGTAATTTGCCTATCCCTGGCTCTACTTGGATTTTTACGTTTCTATCTTTTGTAGCATCTCTGCATACGTCTTTAGTGGTTTGACATGATGATGAATTTTCGGATCGTATTTCCATCTTTCCTGGTTTTCCTATTGAATCGAATTGACAACTTATGCTTGTATTCATTGTCAGTTGTAAGCATATTCCTTTGCTTGAAATTCCTTTATCGTTTATTGTTCGTATTCTGAACGATTTTATTTCCTTTGTGATGTTTTCGTCAGCTTCTGTTAACTTGATGGACGTAATCAATATCATTATTTTTTGTAGCAGGGTCGGTCGGTTTTGATTTTTCCTTTGTTGTAGTAACATCATCCTTTTGTTTCGTTTTCCCTCGTTATTACTGTTGTTCGTTTCTTGACGTTCCTCGTTAGATGGTTCCTTTTTCTCTTGTTGTGCGGATTTGTTTTCATCTCTAGCATTTGGTTTGGCATCTTGATCATCTTGGGTTTCGCTATTGCCACTTCCTCCTTCTCCATTATTATTTCCACCCGGGGTTCCCTTTGAAATGTCGTCCTCGACATTTATTATTTCAATTATTTCCTCGTATACTTTTATTATTCTGGCTTTTATATCGTCCATTTCTTTTATTTCTTGTTTGCTCGCTTGAAATCTTATTTGCTTTCGATGCCATCTGTGTATTATCGTTAATAGTTGTTCCTTTCTATCTCCGATTCGTATTGCTTCTTTTGGATGATTGGTGAATTTCAGTCCTTCCCATTTCAACATTGCTTTTATTGTCTTTGGAAATGGATAGTGAGCATATATTGTTTCTTTTAATAGGACGTTTCTGTTCCTTACCATATAATTCACATTGAATACTTTGAGTGGTGAACCCTCGTAGGTCCATTTCATCAGATTGGCTGCTGCTTCGTCCTGTTTGGCGTCGATAGCTTCCCATAGTGTTTGGATTGTTTTACCCATCATTTCTCTTTCTCCGATTGTCGCGTTACTGGTTATAAATTTTATTCCACTTGCTTGTCTCGATTTCAGTGTATAGTGTAGTACATTATTTTCTCCATTATCTTTCTCTTTGAACGATGATCCGGTTCTTAGTAATTCTCTCAGGACTGTTGTAGAGGCGTCTGCTGCAACTGCGAACATTAATGGTGTTTGTCCTTCTTCGTTTGGTATATTTGAGGTGTGTCCGCATTTCTGCATACATTGAATTATATCCATTATTCGTTGAGTGTTTCTATGCTGTACTGCTATATGTAGAGGTACATTTCCTTCTACGTCTGCCATAGTGAAGATCATGGGTATACTTTCTTTGATACGATCCATTTCAGGTGGACTTCTAGCTCCTTTAGCGTAATCCATCGCGATTTTTCCCGCTTTGTTTACTATTCTCATCCATCCTTTTCCTTCGACCCATTCTGGCATTATTTCTCTGATGGCTTTTACTATTATATCCATCTTGTCTACATTATCTTGAGTTGCGTTCAGAGTTATTTTGGGTTCATCTGGTTTAGGTTCCTCTACGGTATTATTTGGTGTCGTTTCTATTTTTCGACTCATCGTTAGTCCGTTTATACTCAACTGTTGAGTTTGTGATCTGGTTTGCATGCCTCGATTTTCTGGTTCTCTTGTTATTGTTCTAGGTATCGCTTTACATCTACTCACGTTTACGTAAAATAGGTCTGGTGAGTGGATTGTTGACCAATTTAACTCGAGCATTGTTCTCGTTTACATACATTATCTCGTAAGGTCCTTTACCACATCTTTGTAATTTTCTGGCTACTCCTGGAATAATTTCTGGCGTCGCAATTATTACCCAGTCTCCAACCTGAAAGTTATGTTCGCGTACGTCTCGCTTTTTGTCATGTAATTCTTTATAGCTTTCTTGGTTAAATCTAATATTCATACCTGCTGTTTTCCAGATCTCTTGCATCCGCTCTTTGAATCCTGTTACATAATCATCAATTTCCATATACTGTGATATTGGTGGTTGATATTCTAGGTCTATCGGCATGTTACATTCTCTGCCGTACATTAATTTAAATGGACTCATTTTTGTTGCCGAGTGTATTGACATCCTATATGCCATAAGGCATAGGTTTTATGTATCTGTCCCAATCTTTTTGGTGTCTGCTTACATAATTTGACATCATTTCAATTAATATGCCGTTGAATCGTTCGGTTTGACCATTTGTTTGTGGATGATAAGGCGATGTTCTCAATTTCGCAATTCTGAAGTAGTTCGTTACTTCTTCTATAATTTCGCTCATAAAGTTGGTTCCTTGATCAGTTAGAATCTGTTTAGGTGTTCCGTATCTACAGCATATTTCCTCTACTAGGATTCTCGCTATTGTTCTGGCTTTTTGATCTGGTATTGCGAATGCTTCCGGGAATTTTGATAAATAATCTGTCACTACTAATATGTAGATATTTCCATCGTTGGTTTCTGGTAGTGGTCCTACTACATCCATTGCAATCATCGTCATTGGTTCTGGTGGAATTGGCATTGGTTTTAATGGTGCCTTTAGTTTACTTCCTGTACTTTTCCTCGTCGCACATATTAGGGCAATTCTTTATCCATCCTTTTACGTCTTCTCCGATATTTGGCCAATAATATTTTTGACGTAATCTTGCTTCCGTCTTTTTTGCTGACATGTGTCCTCCAAGTTTTCCATCGTGATATTGCATCAATACCTCTTTTCGCCTGCTTTCTGGTAAACACATGAGTCGTTTTTCGCCATCCATTTAATAGTAACCATCCTTTCTCTATAGTGTATCGATGTCTGTGTTTTTCCATATGCTCTTTTAATTTACTGTTGTTGTCGAAGATTTTCATATCATTGGTTTCCATAAACTTGATTATTGTTTTTAACTCCTCGTCTTCTTTCTGCTCATTTCTCAGTTTTGTAAAATCGATGTCTTCTGCGATGATCATGCATATTCGTCTTACCTCATGATCCATCAGTTCCTCAAATACAAATCTTGACATACAATCTGCGTTGGCGTTCGCTTTTCCTGATTTGAACTTTATATACGGTGAGTATTCTTGCAACTGCATTGCCCATCTCATTAATCTACTCGAGGCTTCTTTGTGTTGGCCTAGCCATACCAATGGTTGATGATCTGTAGTGATATATATCTCGTGGCCCCATAGTAAATATTTGAAATGTTTAATAGCTTGAATAATTGCTAATGCCTCTCTTTCAGTCACAGAGTAATTCTTTTCATGTTTCTTGAATGTTCGACTGTAATATCCAATAACTCGCTCTCTTTTCTCGTCATCCCATTGTCCCAGGACTGCTCCAGATGCATATCCACTTGCGTCTGTTGCTAACAAAAATGGTTTCTTGAAATCCGGGTGTACGAGTATTGGTGCTGATATCAGTTTATCTCTGAGTGTTTCAAAGGCTGTTTGCTGTTCCTTTTCCCATATAAACGGGGTATCTTTTTTGGTTAGCTCTTGTATGGGTTTCGCAATAGTTGCGTAATTCTTGATGAACTTTCGGTAGTATCCACATAGGCCTAAGAATTCTTGCACTTGCGTGACTGTCTTTGGTGCAGGGCAATTCTTTATCTTTTCGATGTTTCTTGGATCTGGTTCTTTGCCTTTTGCTGACACAATATGTCCTAAGAAGGTGACTTTTTCCTTTGCCCAATCGCATTTGGAAGGTTTCAATTTTAACTTCCATTGTCTCAGTCGAACGAATACATTACGGATATCTTTTAAATGTTGCTCGAAGGTGCTAGAATAAATTAATAAATCATCAATATATACCATACATTGTTTGATGCCATGAGTTACGAAGTTCATGCATCTCTGGAATGAGGCTGGTGCGTTGGTTAATCCGAAAGGCATTTTCTTAAATTGATATAGATCTTTTCCGATTGTAAAAGCAGTTTTCTCTCTGTCCTCCTCTTTGACCTTTATCTGCCAATACCCACTTTTTAAATCTAGCGATGTAAAATAGGCTGCTCCGTGTAACGTTTGTAACATCTCATTTATGTCTGGTAACGGATATGTATCCGCTTTGTTACCGCGTTGAGTCGTCGATAATCTATACAAAACCGTTGCGTTCCGTCTTTTTTCTTTACCATGACCACTGGAAATTGCCATGGCGAGCAACTTGGTTCGATCACTCCTGCGTCTAACATCTTTTGAACTTCTTTTTCTGCTTCTGATTTTTGAGCTTCTGCCAATCGATATGGCCGTAGTGTTATTGGGGTATCATCTGTTAATGGTATCGTGTGTTGCGTTACATCGCTTGTACCGAGATCTAAGTCAGATGCTGCAAATATATCTTTAAATTCCGTTAGCAGTTTTTGTAATTGCTCCTTTTCAACTTCGTTTAGTAGCTGACTGTCGATTGTCCATAATTCTTCCTCAGTTCCTTCGGTTTTTGTTGTTGGAAGTTCAATATCCATCATTGGTGTTAGCTTTCCCAATCTTTCGTTTTCGTAAATGACTTTATCTTCCTCATCAAAATTAGTAATGTTGATTGGGATTTCGCTGTTGTCGTTTACATACACTATCTCTCTGGCTAATGGCAGTTCTTTCTTTTTCTCAAATTTGTGGTTAGGTTCGAAAATCATTTCTCCTCTAGTTTCTTCATTCACTTTTACGTAACAAATCATTTGTGTGCGCCCTGGCACTACTATTTTCTCTGAGCATCTTACTTCTGATTTCAGCATACATATTCGTCCGGTTTTATCTCTCAGCTCCATTGATCCTAGGTCTATTATTATCTCTTTTAATAATTCTGGCATGAGGTCCGTTCCAATTATACAATCCGCACTCAAATCTCCTGATAACTGCTAAATACGTATTGATTTTCACATTCTTATATTCGATTATTGACCAGATTTTTCCGATGACTGCGACTGATTCTTTGCTGCAAGTTATTACATCCATGTTAGCTTCTTCTATACATGGCCATAATCTTCCGGGGTATTTTATCCATTTTTATTGCTGAAATGTTTGCTCCCGTATCAATCATTGCTTTTATCTCTACTCCATTTATTTCTATGGGTACCGTTAGTGTTGGTCCAGCTAATGTTTGTAACATAGCTATGGTTCGAGTTTCTGGATCCTGATCTACACTTCTTGATCTTTGGCTGGTTCTTGGTACTAAGTCTGCCCAATTTGGTTCGTATGGTACTGGATAAATATTTCGTAATGTTGTTGGTCTTGGTATCGGTACGTTTCGTTCTACTGATTTTGTTGTTTTCTTTAGACATTCATATACTGGTGGTGGATGATTATAATGTCCACTATGTCTTGTCTTTCGATTTTCCCATTGTTTGAGTTGCTCTTGAGTTAGCATCTGTGTTCCTCCTTGGTTTTCGTCATTGTCGCTGTTATCGCTGCTATCATCTCTGAAATTTATCCATCGTTTCCAGTTGCTCGTTTTTCGTCGCTTCATTCTGGTTTTCTCGGCTTCTAATCTCATTATTGCTTTAAATTTTCGTCCGACTTCTTCATCAGTACCATTCATTTTAGTTAGAATTCCTACTAACCTTTTTATCTTGTGAATATCTTTTGAGTGTCCATGTAACACCATTGTTTTAGCTAAAAATGGTAAAAATCCAATTGCCATTTTCCAGTTGATTTTCCTTTTCTCTTTTGTAAATATCGAAACATGCTAACATTTGTGTTAGGATCACTCTTATGATTTGAATGATGAGGATTATTCCTAAAATTCCTGCCATCATTTGTCCGAAGATTAAGAATCTTCCCCACATGGCTTTCATCATATTTGCTGTAGCATGTTGAAAATGATCTGGTGATAATAGCAGTTCGTAGTTGGGTTTTTCTCCATAGTTGTTACCTCCCGTTTTAGTTACAATATTGGATAATATTGCTTGCCTTTGCGCTGGGAATAATAAATGTTCTCTGGCTCGTTCTAGATCTTTCGTTTGGTATATTCCACTCTGTGATATATCAACTGGTTTGAATTCTGCTTCGCTGGCCAATTCTGTTAATCCAAATATTTTTGGCGGCGCTACTATTACTCGAGTTGGGAATTGTAACCAACTTCCATCTCTTATTTCGAATAATGGTCCATATACATTACTACAACTGAACATATTGGGTACAAATTTCTCAGGATTTATCATCCTTGTTACTGGTTGAGCGAATCTGATTTTTCCTTTGTGCATTATCTCTAATTCGTTTATGCATTTATCTCTGGGGATTGTTGAATTCTCTGGCAATTTTGCAATTGTCTTTTCACATTTGTACGTATACATAACTTCTCCAACGATTCTTCCAAAATATCCTTCCTGGAGTGGTAATAATGGAATTGCGTTATCCGGATTTGTGATTGCCATTGCTAATTTTGTTTTTAAAATTTCTCTGTTCAGGATACAGTCATTTTTTTACTAGATCGTAGTATATTTTCTCTGTTGATGCCAATCCTTTGTGATATAGGAAATCCATCTTGTTATTTATATACAGATATAATTTCACATCTTTGGGGTCTATTTGCGCTTTTGCGTTTGGTATTGCTGTTCGTGATAAGAATATTCCTTTATAATTGGTACTGGCTACCATTTCGTCGCATTTACTTACCATTCGTCCCTTTATGAATCTCATTCCGATTGTAGTATCAGTTGATATTACTACTGTTGGCGTGACCTCTGATCCGATAGTCGTGGTGATTGTGGGTTTTCCGATTCTTCCGGTTCTCCGGATTTCGTCTAATGCGCTTTTTTGCGTGTTGGTTTCCGTTTCACTATGCACTCGTCCTTGCACTTCGTCAAATATTGCGCTTTTCAATAAGGTGAGTCTACAAGTTCTGGTATCCGCGTGATATACGATCGTTGACATTCCCGTATTGCATGATCTATCTGTTGCTAGACATTGGGGATACTTTTTCATCGCTTGTGTGTCCGGATCAAAATATCCTTGATATTTTTCCAACTTTACTTGATAGCTTTCAATCACTACTACTCCTTTGACTAATTGATTCAATAGGGTGTACTCTCCTCCTTGGCATGTCCCGTCTCCAGCCGTTATTCTTCCCGCAGCGTATACTCGGGTAGTTTTTATTTTTCCTTCCTCGGCTGCTACATTCACTCGTCCAGCTATTGAGATGCGTCCCTGTCGTGAATCCTTCTTCACATTCGCTCCGCGTTACAGAAACCACTGTTGTTTCCGTTCCTGCTTCAATGATTGTTGAATGTGAGTGATGTCCGCAATGAAATGCTACAATTTTCCTTGTTACAGAGCATTCTTTGATTTCTGTTTTTATAAAGTCTACTTCTTGATATACGTTATATGATACTGCTGTTGCCGTTGTCTGTAATTTACCGGGGTTTGCAGCTTTGCATTCTTCCGTCTCCTTTAGTGAATATTTATCACCAATCTTTATATTATCACAATCGTATACTACAAACGGTTCTACTCCCTTTACGCACATCATCCATATGAGTATTGTGGTAATTATCGCATTCATTCCTTTTCTGGCTGTTCTTGGATCACTTGCATTAATCGTTGTTTCGAATTCCGTTAATAACTCTTTCAACTTTGTCTGCATTATTTCAGTTTGATCATCTTTACTTACCAGATTTATAAAGGCTTGCCATCCACCTTGGGTCAGGATGAATGGTTCAATTACTTTCCTGATAATATCTGTTATTGCAAATTCATATCCGTTTGGGTTGTATCTTGGAGTTCGCTTTCTGTATATCACTATCGTATTGTACATCAGATAGGCCATTCCTACCAAATATCTATTTGGGTCATCAGATCGTTTCGTTAAGTGATTTATTATCAACAATAATTCCTCTGGATCTTTAGTTGTGGTTCGTACTTTATTATCCATTATTTTATTTATTATTGGTTTTATTGCTGCCCCAAAGCTGTTTCGCTTCTGCTCCGATATTATTGAGTTTTAAATTTCTCTTTATTTCTGGATTCGCTAATCCCAGCATATCAGTTATTAATCTGTTGATCCACTTTGCTCCTTGTTCCTGACCTTTTAGTTTTCCTTGTAACTGTTTCGTTACTTGACTAAGCTTGTTCAATTTCGTTGTCAATTGATCCATCTGCATCTGTTCTTTAGTTTTCCTTTCTGGAGCTGGTTTATCAATTTTTGGTCGTCCTCTGGACTTCTTTTCCATTGCTGTACCTGTTTCTTTTCGTTTGGGTTGTTCGTCTGCTGTTTCTTTGGATGTTGTAGCTCCTCGTTCATTTATCCAATTATCCCATTCGTCTCCTGTCGAGCTTCGGCGTCTTCCTTCTTTCCTTTTATTTTTCTCTTCGGTGTCTGGCTCTATAATTTCGACTGGTTGTCTTTGACCACATACTAGCTCATCTGGTTCATCTGTTATCATGTCGTCTTCGTTTTCTGTCATGAACAAATCTCTTGATTCCGGTATTCTCCGGGTTGTTTCCTCATCCACGATATCGTTTAGATCATTTAGTATCTCTTCGTCTCCTGTTGTGATGACGATTACTTCATCTGCTGCAGGTGGAACTTCTGGCGTATTTAGACTTTCCTGTCGCCCCATTGGCGTTTTTGTTTTGATTTCTCTTTTATTGAGTTCTCTACCCGCGATCTTTGCTACTGTTAATATATTTATCAATCCCAATTGCATTTGCGTAACTCCAATTTCGAGATCGTCGTCCAGTGATCGCCCTTCGTATTGTAAATGAAATGGCAGTTCGTACGGTATTCTCTTTTTCACCTCACTTACTTTGGCAGTGATATAAAATTCTCTTTCAATTGGTTCGAAATCTGGCGTCATAATTTTTAAACTATACTTTTCTATCGTTTCGGCTGCCCATTCGGTGTGTTTCCATTTTCGGATAATTTCTCGGAATTGCTCTGGGTACCACGCATACATTCTCCGATATTCCTCTATTTCCTTTACGATATTTCGCAGATTTTCTACTCTGTTACAAGAATCGATTATCCATTTTGCTAAATCTGTTACAGTTCGCCTTTGATTCTTTGCTCCAGTTCTCAGTATTGCTGCTAACTCTCTACACTTTTGTGTTTCCGTTAATCTTGTTAATCCTTCTTCCACAGGATCATCTATATCTGTGGGCAAATATTTTATTCCTGGAATTCGTTTTTCGAGTACGCTAATTCGCGGTCTCGTTTGTTCTTGTTGGATTCGCGATTTCATTTCCCGTTCCGTTTCTACTTCGATCGTGATGTATATCGTATCATCTTTTACAAATTGAGGTGTTACATATTTTTTCAGTAGGAACTGTGGTACTCCTCCTGCAACATTTTCGGTGGATTTTTGGCTTTTGGCTTATCATTGATCTTGGGTCTACTCCCAATTTTTCGCTGTGTCGCTCTTCCCATTTTCCGGGTTTAGCGATTGAAATCGTGACTTTTCGATTAAATGGCCACTCTAACTTGCCGTCATATCTGCCTCTTGCTAATAGAAAATACACTGATAGATATTTTCCTTTTCCTACCCCATCTCCGTTTGGGTATACTCTCAATTTCATTCGGTATCCTCCGATCTCTGTATAGAATTGATGGCTAGTGATACCGATGATTTTCTCTTCTTCAGCCGATTTTACTTTTTCAGCCCATCCACCTATTTTCCATGTGTATGGGGGCTAATCGAGCTCTATCGTTTATTTCCTCATCTTCCTCTGGTTGCCATTCCATTTCGTTTATCATTTCCTCTGGTAAGTTTTCATATGGTTCATCTTCATATAACTCTAAGGTTGTTTCATTAGCTGCATCTTCTGGCGCTTCTCCTGGTATATATTTTCTCCATTTTGGTTCGGTTCTCTCCGTTTTCCATTTCCTCTCTTTTGTCTTTTCATCATACACCTTTTTCCATGGCGTTGCTCGGCATCTCGAGTCGTCTATAGGTTGCAATTTTGTGCTTAATTTCGCATCTTGTCTCCATAACTGGTAGATGGTTAGTATTTGGTCCATTTTTCTTTTCATTTCCTCTTGAAATTCTTGGATCTGTTGTTCCTTTTTTGTTGTATTTTTCCTCTCTGGTTCATCCATGGCTATGATATTAATGGTTTGTCCGTCTTCCCATATACCTAATTCGTATATCGGGGTTCTTTCTCGTGGACTTATTTGCCGTTTGTGGTACATTATAGCCACATCCTCTACCATGCCATCATCACTATTTTCGATTATTGGTTGTATGATTTCTCTGTTTATTCGTCGGTATAATTCGTGCATTTGACAATCGGGATCTACTAGTATTTCTTTTTATTTCATCATTTGGTAGCTTTATTTTTATCTTTATTGGTTCATCTCCCCTCATATCTCTTTGATGCTCTCCATATTTGGCTATCAACTCATCTGTTCTCTCATTATCGAATCTCATTATGTCTGTATCCCGTACAGCTTCTACAAATATTTTCATTGAAATCGGTCTCGTTAACGATAATCGATTAATATATTTTTCTAGCCTGGTCTATTGCTTGTTCTGTCATTTTTATCTGGTTCTGCCTCATTATCTTTTGTCTCTCTTTTTCTAATCCAGGTTTTATTTCTTTGGTATACAATATTTGAATTTTCTGCCATATTTCTGCTGTCGTTTCCTCGGTTTCATTTTTGTTTAATGTTACCACGTTTATTCCTTTTGGCCATATTAGCGCATCCGCTAGGTGTATATCTCGCTTTATTTTCCTTCCTTGATAATATAAAGGTTTATTTTTGTAACTGGGTCCTAGTTTTTTCACTACCCAATCGTACAACTCGTTTGTGCTTTCGCCTCTTGTTGCTATTATCTGTCTTGGTATTTCTGGAAAATCAACAATTACCTGGTATTCTTCTCTATCATATTCTTTCAGATTCTCTTGGTACTTTTTTATCATGTCTTTCCATGATGCCGTAAATGTACCATTGTCTTGTTGATATCCTTTTGCGATTAGTTTCATTATTCTGCTGTATGCGGTTGTATCTCTGAGGTTTAAGAACATTTGGTTTCGATCTACTTCTTCTACAATCTCGTTGATTTCTTTTAATATCTCGGTTTCGTCTTCTCTTGGCACGTTTGTTTCCATTTCCTCTAGTTTGGATTTTGATTCATCTTTATTCGGTTTATTTTCCTCGCATGATTGAAATATTTCTCCACCCAGACTGCTTATTTCACTTTCATCTTCATCTGTTTGGTCGTCTGGTATTTGTCTCAACATATTAATATGTGGTTGTTCCTCCTCTTTCATTATCTTTGTTGGCCCCTTTGTTTGGAACCATATCTCTTTTATTCTGTTTTCAATTTGAGCTTCGCTCCACGTGGGCTTTTCTTTTCTGACTCTTGTTTCTATTTTTTGTAGCAGTATCCTCTGGATTCGATTTTTTGTTATTATTGGTTCTGATATCTTTTCCTTTTCTTGTGACGTTGATGCTTCCTGCTCATCTTTTTGCAGTTTTAATTCTGGCTCTTTTATTTCTTGCGATAGTACTTTCTTTGCCATCACTTCTATTTTTTGATCTAGTGCTTGTTCTTGTTCTAAATGTTTCAGCGCTCCGTCTATTTTTAATATTAGCGCCTTCTTTCTTAGTTCCGCTTTCTCTTGTTTCAGGATTGCTTCTTTTTCTTTCAATTGATCCTCCTCTTGTTCTAAAGCTTCTTCTTGCTTTATTTTTTCGAGTGTACTCTCTATTGTTTGCGTCATGATTTCATCTTCGAGTTCGTCCATCTCATATACTAATGTTTTCTCGTTTTGATCTTCCGTTATCATCCTCTCTGCTTGATTATTCTCTCGAGTTTCTGGTTCGTCTGATTTCTCAGTTGTCATTTCTTTTAGTTGTCGCCGTCTCTGTTTTTCCTCCTCTGTAAATTCCTTGATGGCCTCTATTTTCTCCATCGTATTCAATTCAACTGTTTTCTCGTTATCAGTTATCATATTTCCTCCCCCTTCGTTCTCAACACACTGCTCCGCAGTGTGAATTTCATCTGGGATTTCCATCCTCATCATATTAATTCTTTTTCGGGGTTTGCTTTCGATTTTCCCATCTTTGCTGGATTTCTTGGGCTTCCTCTATTTGAAGTCTTTGCCATTCGGCTTGTTGTTGCTCTTGATATTCTCTAGTTCGCAGCTCTTGAATCTCCTCATTGCTTCTCATTACATTGATTCGTTGTTGCTGTATATTGGCGGGCATCTGTTGCATCATCTCTTTTAATTCCATGGGCATTCGCTGTAATGTTTCCCGTAACATGTCTATTTCTTGTATCACGTTAATTTGTGGATTTCTTGTAGGATTATTGTTTGGTCTTGGTTGGTTTGACTCTCCTCTTATGTTGCATCGCCTTGCGATGTGCCCTTGTTGACCACAATTATAGCACGCTTTGCTGTTAAGTTGTTGACATATTCTCTCAGTATGTCCTCGTCTTCCACATTTTTGACAAATGTAATTTCGGAAACAATTTTCTGATCGATGTCCTATTTTTTGACATGTGGAGCATTTTTCGTTTGCATTTGGATTGTTCCTGAAATTATTATTATAGCTTACTTGGTTATTACCTCTATCTTCTGGATTTCTTGTTGTTGGTGGTTTGAACATCTGCTGTGCTCTTGGGAATGAATTGATTCATAGCTGGATTGATATTGTTGTTTTGATTGTTGGCGTTGACTGTGGGTGTTGTTGGTTCTGTAGCCAAGACTGCCACTTGATATCCCAGCCCCAGATGGGCTTCACATCTATTTGCGATTGCTACTGCTTGATCTAATGTCTCTGGTGCCAAGCATCCAAGGTTAGCTCGTATGTCTTCCCTTTTGATTCCTCTTATGAAGACGTCTACCATTTTATCTTCGGGCAAATCATGTTCTCCGAAGGCTTCTTTACACAATTTCTTTAGTTCGCATGCGTATACTGCATTTGATTCGTCTCGTCTTTGTTTTCGATGCAGGAAGTCTAATATCTTCCTATTTCCCTTTTTCTCTATTCCGAATATTTTTATTAAGAACTCTTTAATCTCTGTCCACGTTGTCAGTTTCGTTACATCTCTTGCTTCTTCCACAAATACATCCTGTGCGCTCCCTTTCAAATACAAGGGTAGTCGCTCTTTTACCTTTTGGTCTGTCCAATGACAGATATTTTTATACACTTCAAATTCTTTTATGAATGTATCCAATTTGTTGAGACTACCGTCGAACGGTTCTCCTCTAAACTTTTCTCTGAATTCTCCTATCATCCCATTATTATTATTCAACATTGTATTTGCATCCGGAATTGGAGAGTTTATTGAAGTCGTCATGTTTGGATTGTTGTCCAGATCTTCTTCGTTTACTGATTCTATCGTTGTCAACTGGTTCTCGATATTACGTAGTTCGTTCTCTTCGCTGCTATTAAATTCAAAATCGGTCAATCCGCTATCTGTGCCGGTTCCTGTTGCTGCTGTAGTTGATGCTCTGGTGTTGACACTTCTGCTGTAACGAACTTTTTTCTTTTCTTCTATTTTTAATAAACTTTTTTCTCTATTCTCTTGGCTTTTGCTTCTCGTGTGGTGGCTGATGTTATCAAATGTTTACGGTTATTCGTTTGCTTGACTGGTTTTCTCGTTTCTCTTTGCTTGCTTTGGCTGCTTTGAAATTCTGGTTGCTTGTTGCTCGTGGCTACTCTGACGTTTTTCCAAATTCTTTTCTTCTTGTTTATTCAAGTTTCTTTATTATCACTTGCTTTGTCGTTTGCTCTGAAATATTTTCTCTTTTGCTTTGCTTTGCACTTGACTTGGATTGCTTTGTTGGACTATTGATTCCTAAAAATAAATAACACTCCAATATTCTATACTCTATACCAATTTCTCCTCCATTTACCATACTATATACGTTATTATCCCTTGTTCGCATTTATCGTGGTGGTCCTCTTCATCTGACTCACCCCCCTCATTTTAAGTCTATTTTTAATTATCTATACCTCATAACAATTATCTATTAATCTCGTATCAATTATCTATATAGTCTTATCAGTTATCTATATAGTCGTATCAATTATCTATATCATAATATCAATAATATGAAATCATCATATTCATATTCTCAATCAATCCATTAATTATTTTTCTTATGTCTCCCAAAAAATTCATTTGCTTAATCCTCAATCGCTGGCGCTCTATGCCCTCTATAATTTCCGTTGGCTCTTCGGCCTTCGGCTTTAACTCGTTTACTGGTCATCTGTGACCTTAATGTCTATTCATATTCATATTTCATCTTTATTCATATCATATCTTATCTGGCACTCTATGGCCTCTAATATCTAATCATAATTGTATCTCATCTGGCACTCTATGGCCTCTAATCATAATTATATCTCATCTGGCACTCTATGGCCTCTAATATCTAATCATAATTGTATTTCATCTTTACTGTTTAATCTAATCGTAATCATATTCTATCGATTTCATCTTTACTCATTTTCGTATTTATCTTATTCATATTATCTCTCATTGTTTCACCGGACTTGAGCTCATCAGTGACTTTTGGGTATGTTTGAGGCCTCACACTGACTCTCAAGCCATGGCGTCTTTTGGCCGCGCATTCTTCCGGTTACGCTTTACTCACCGCCATTCGGATATTTGGTACTCGGTGTGGGATCCGGGTTGTTGTACCAAATTCCTCGCTGGGCAATAAAAAAAAAACATTCCCTCAGTACTCGGTGTGGGATCCGGGTTGTGTACCTCGGAGAATATAAAAGTATGGAAATGCCTAGACGTTCAATCAAGTTCCAAAAGCGGTTTACTTGATTTCCCGAATAGTGAAAAGAAAAGGAAGCGATTAAATATAGGCGCGGAAAATTTCTAATCCCTGCCCGCCTCTGCAATCAGATTTCCCGGCTCAATTCGGCCGCCCTTATCTGACCGTCGGATTTCCCGGCTCAATTCGGCCGCCCTTATCCGACCTTAGTAGGACATTTTGAGTATGAACCATTTACCGGTTAGTTCACATCTCACCTACCGTTTGGCCCCCGATACTCGGTGTGGGATCCGGGTTGTTGTATCGAGTTCCTCCCAGCAATAAAAAAAAATCGTTCGATACTCGGTGTGTGATCCGGGTTTTTGTATCGAACGGCTCAGCGCCATCAGTCCCTTGGCTGATAACAACCTGAACACGACAGTCCGTAGCTGTCCTCTGGTGCCTCACCACCAGCTAGGGAAAAAAGATCATCTCTAGGTACCTTTAATCAAAACTATTAATTCTGTTCCGTGTACACTCTTTCTCTCACCTCTCGGTCTATCTCTTCACTCCCCCCTTCAAAATTTGTGGTAATCGCATCAACAAGCTCCCCAAAAGAGGTGATCAATCTCTCGCCGGTTACTTGCTGACATACGCGACTTGGCCTACCAGTTCCTTTCTCAGTAGGGTTGATCAGGGTTTCCCTTGGGTGAGCGTACTATCATTAGATAGCTCGGGTTTAACCATTTTTCCTCGTCCTATCTCAATATAATATCGATAAATATAATATCAATAAAACAAAAGAATTATACTCTAGGAAGTTGGTTGTCGAAATTTTCCCGTCCAATATTTGTGTCTCTGTGCATGTGTTTTAATTATTTCCCTAATTCGGCTTTCATGTATTCGGTCTATTACCTTTATTTATCGTTGTCGGTTTATTATTTTATCTACGAACACTGCATATTTATTTTACGTTATTTTACACAAATTCGTTTATTTCCCCATCTGATAATAATTCGAATAATGAACGATACACATTTTATTTCATATCATTACAATTCATGGAAAGTAAACAGTTAGTCTTTCCTTAATCTTTCGTTGACATAACATGCAGTGCGACTCTTGTGCGCATCCATAACAATAACTCAGGTGTCCGCAAGGTATCACCATTACTCGTGCTTCTTCTGTTTTGCACGCATAACATTCCAAATAAGCTTTGGTTTGCTCTTTCATTGTTGTTGTAATCTCGTCTTCGATATTTTTGACTTTTCCCATTAACTTGTTCCAGCTTTTCCCAAATTTGGTTATTTCCAATCTCATAGAAATTCGTATATTCTTTCCGTTGTCACGTCTTTATCAATGTCAATCAATTTTATCAATATGCAATGTTCGTCGGAATATAGGTTGGAAATCGTTGATATATCCTCTTTAGCTCGTTTAATTAATTTTTGTTTATTAATTAGTTCCTCAAGATTGTTATTTTCGATGTTTAGAATCCCCTTTAGTTTTTCTATTATTTTTGTTGGTTCCATTTCTAAAATTATTAAATCTCTTTTAATTACCCATTAAGTTTATTTAAATACTAATTAACTAAATCGTATGTTATTCATTCAACTCTCAGTTTAGTATTTTGTTTTAATAAGTTGCTACTTTAATTACTATAATTCCCCGTTGTAATTTATTTTATTATTGTTCTATTGTTTTTCCCGTTTGTCGTTATTTCCCTTACTTACCCCATTTCATTTTATCCCGCATTTTGCCCTTTTAATTATATGTTGTTTGCTTATGCGTCTTATCGTGTTGTTGGTATCTTACAAGGGTGTTGTGTCATCAAGTATTAATGGATGTTGAATGCTTTGGCGTTAATATCTATTTAACATAATTTTTGTAGTCAGGTCGTTCGTTTTTCATCAATCTTTATAATTTCTCGTCAATCTTTGCAATCGATCTTTACACTTATAACTTTTAAGTTCCACATATCTCATCTCTCCATGGTTCGGCAAAATGTCGTCCCGACATTTCTATTTGAAAAGATAGTTCTGTATCATGTCCCCTGGTTGTTTGCACACGAAAAGCTTCAATCCCGGCTGAGCCCCCAAATTTGTATGGTGGGTTACAGGGTTTCGCATCTTGCTTAACTTTATGGCTACCCTAGTAACGCCATACAAAGTGTTGCTGATCGCCACTTGGCACCCGTTGCTAGGCAACGTTGGTAATGTGTTCAAGTGGTGGAATGCCCGCAAAAATTGAGTACCATTGGCTAGTACTATAGTTGCTCGGACAATCCTCGGGTTCACGAGCTGTCGATAGAAGACCTATGCTCGCTTTACTTGGTCCCCTACGTGGAAATGCGGATTAAATCTAGACTGATTGATGTAGGTGATTTCAAGTCTACCCCACTATGACTAAATACATGAGAGATGGTTTATTTGATGAACAAAAGACATGCATAATAAGTTAAGTTGATTGACTGGACGCTTGTGCGGCTCGGCGTCGGGCCCGTTCCTTGCGTCCCGGCCGGCGGATGGTTGGTTGGGTAGCTGTCGATTTTTGGCTTGGTGCGGCTTCATCAACGACGCGTTGACTCGATAGTTGGGAAGGGGCGAAGATGAGCGGGTACGTTACCGCTTCCCCTTCCCGACAGGCTGCTAGGGCAACTTCCAAGCCCCTGATCTGCGTGCGCAGACTCCGATTGAGCTGGCGTTCTTCAGCCCAGCCCTTTTGAGCTGCAGTGAGACGTTGGTAGAGTAGTTTCGTCCGTTTGGGGTCTAAACAGGTCGCCTTGACCTGTTGCACTTCGCGAGTTAACTGCAGTATCTGATTGAGTAGCTCCGTATTCGCCTGCCTCGCGCGGTCTAGTTCGTTTTGCACCAGTTTCAGGACCGACATTACTATAAAGAAAGCATATCAATTTGGTATAATAAGGGGAATTCTAATTATCTCAAACATGATTATAGCGGAAATCTCATTTAAAAACAAAATTTAAGAAGACAATTCACTATAATTTATTAATAACGTCACTAAAGTAAAATGTCAGAATGATTATGTCTGGTGATTCAGGATTCTGCGAGGAACTTCCTGACTCCTTCTTCCGGGGAGTAACCGGGAATAATGGGCACTGGTCGTCGGAGGTTACGGGCTGGTCGAGCCGGGTACGTCTCCGCGATACGTCCGACGAGGACGTCTTCTTCAACGTTGGCGAGGTACATCCTCGCCTTCACGACCTGTAGGTCGACCTCCGCTTGAATCTTCTCCCACTGAGCCAGCAAGGTTCGAGCATTGTCGACAATTTCCTCGGCGGGATACTGTTCCTCCTCGGGTCGGTGTGGGTCGTCTCCCCTGCCTAGTATTTGCCATAGAGACGGACACGATCGTTTCGGGCGTGGCTCCTCGAGGGTCATCGATGGGCGCGCTCGTTTCCAGGCTCGGCGCCATTCATCGGCCTCTTGTTTCGAAATCAAATTTGGCAACATGAATTCTTCTGAAAATAAGCAAACGTAATATATTCTCTCACTAATTTATAAGGACATTAAATCAACAATCTCGAGTTCAGGCAACCTTAAATCATCAGTTAATTCTAGGGGAAACTTTGATTGGTTAAATTAGCGTTCACTGAACTTGATAGTCGGACTGAAATCGTAAGGATTAGGTATGGGTTTATATTCTGGTGATTTCTATAGTAATTTTATGCTGAAGAAAGGCGATGGGGACAGAATATGTAATGTATGTCTATGTGACTTAGTTATTTGAGATACAATTCATTTAACGTTACTACTGTTGGGGAAAACATACTCGCGTCGGTTTAGCGTAATTAATAACGGTCATTGCAATTTTAAATGCTCATCGCAACTACCAATAGTTGCTGTAATTATTTAACGAAATTATCAATAGTTATTGTAATTGTTAACATTTAACGAAATTATCAATAGTTGTTATAATTATTAATGCTTATCGACATTATCGTAATTATTGATGTTTTGTTTATTCATTCCTCCAACGGAAATGATTATTTATGTTTCGACCTTTCTCTCGATGGTAAATTATCGGACCGGATGTTTCTCGCGATGGTCAATTGTCGGAACGGATGTCTCTCGCGATGGTCAATTGTCGGAACGGATGTTTGAAACGCTTGATTCTTATCCGATCATGACATCCGTCCGTGTTTTAATGGTTGATAATTCGTCGTAATTCGATTGTGCGAATCTACTAATCGAAATTCACTTTGCTTATCACTCTAATGGTTGACGTTGGTATTAATCTGGGTCTCGTTTGTGCGTTCGTTTAAGCCGTCGGTACTGTCTTATCGGGGTTTTGTGGTTAGGTAATCTGTTTTTATTTTCTTACTGATCAATTTAATTGTCCATGGTTTTTGAGGAACTATGCGGATTGCTTACGACAAATTTTCGGATATGGTCAATCGTGGGTGGTTCTCGATGTTATTCATAAATTAAATGGTATCGGGGAGATTAACCGTTGGAATTCATCTCGGAGGTTGGCTGAAATTACGGAATTATAAAACTATTTTGTTAGTCGGTCGATTTAATGGTTGGAAAAATTTCTCTTTAATCCGTTTCATTGTTGCTTAAAGAAAACTTTTCATTTTTATTGGATTACTTCGTGCTGGAATTTATCGATGTTTGGTGATATTTGTATCTTATTTATGTGGGGATTTGAAAGGTATTGTTATTATTTCAGTTTGAAGTATAAACAGATTTCATTGTTTTAATTCTTTTAACTTAAATTACTAAACTTTTGACTAATGGAGCCTTTCATTAATTTAGCCAACATCTCAACTTAAAATGGGAATTCGTCTTACTTTCCCCGAACCTGTCTTGATTTTTTTTATTAGTGGATTACTTTACTATTCAGTGAGATTTGGTTCGATTTTTTGCAATTTATTGGATCAAATTTTCCGATCGGTCATCCTGAATTTTCCTCACTAATTACCTTAGGGTTTTTCCTTATCGTTAATCAATGGCTAGGTTAATCAATAAATTATTTCTAACGTTTGGCTTAATAACTCTAAGTTTTACTTTCCCTTACATCCAAGTTTATTTTATTACTACACAAGCTACTTTAATTTTTAATCAAGGACTTGATCTAAGTTAAACCCGTGAGTCACATAAATCCTTTAACCATCATTTTATTTAAATCCAATTGAATTAAGGAAATATTTACTTTAAATGAAAACTTTCTAACCTGATGGATAAAATCAGTTTAAGGGACTCACCGGGTTGCTTACAATATTTTATTTTCAAATATAATTTAACGTTCTACTAATTAAATTATTTTCCGATATTAATTCAATTCACCGAATGATACATTTATAATTAGTTTACTTTTACTCCCTCAAAGAATTATTTGTAATTAATTTTATTTTTATCCGTAATTTATTTCGATTTACTCTATGAAATAATTATAATTAATTTATTTTTGAATCCATAATTTACTTTAATTCTAATCAATTTATACATAAGACAATTTAAGTTAATGATAATTATTTCGAAAATAAATTCAATTTAGTACACCAATGATCAAATTAATTCAAATGGTTAATTCAGGTTAACTCTATCAACGATTTTAGTTTAGTTTATCCCCGTACCATTTCCCTTTAATAGATCCTAGACGCATTTGTGTTTACATTATATTTATTGAGTGCCCACTGGACTACTCGGTGTGACAAGTTTAAGCCGTGTGTAATGTGATTTTAGTCGATTTTTCTGAATTGAGAAACGAGGAAGCAGCCAGAGACTTCTTCTTTATTCCTCGCTTCAGCTATAGGGATAAATATTTACGTTACGACCGCTGCGTTGCGCACGCTGAGTCTTCACGGGTGCATATCATTGGCGATTGTCCACGCTCTTACATGCATCTGCACTGTGTAGATTTTATTTACTTGCATGATGTTTCGGCTGTGGGCCGGAAAAATTTCGACATCTTTTAAAACATATTAAATAAATTATATATATGAGACAATTTATGTATAATAATGTTTATTAATTATATAAGACAAAAATAACAAGTTACCATTCCAATAACAATAGCATAAATTCAACAATAAACCAAATGTCTCTCTTCCCACGCCGACGTCCGAGCAGAGCTCTATAGAGATGCAAGGTACGGGGCGTGGAAAGAGGATTCCAAAATCAATGATTCTCACCTAAAATTTCTAAAAAATTCAAAACAATGATCTCGAATAGATTTAAAGGATTCAAATAATCTTCGAAACACGGAATAATTGCAAAAATAGTTCTTAGTCTAAAAATGGTTTATAGCTTTAAAACTGGTTTAACAATTTCAAAAATGGTTAACTTTAATGTGAAAATGGATCAGTATATATACCTATTTGTGTGACGTGTGAAATTTGATGTAGTAAAACAAAATTCGACCTTGTTGTTTTCTAGCAAATTCTATTATTTATTTTTATTATTTTCGATTTATTTTTATAATTTTTTATTTAGAATTTTTATTGAATTATTGCTAATTCAAATTCTTTGATTTAACTTTCACTTTAATGAACTTTAATTGATTTTTTCGATTTCGTCGAATTTGTTGTGTTTTCTTGTTGTATTTGTGTAGGTATCGTGCGGATCTTGGTGCATTTTGTTAATATTTTATTTTATTTTTATGTTTCTTAATTTATATTTAATTCTTTTATTTCTCAGATTTTATATGGTTTAATTGGTGTTTTGGGGTTTTATTTAAATTGCGTGTTGTGTTTGCGTGTGTGTTTCTGATCCATTTAAACATTTTGAAGGCCGTTTACGTTCTGGCCCAACAGTAGTAACAATTAATAAAGGAAATACATATAATAGTAACAATGACAATACTAGTAACAATAATAGAGAACATTGTAGTTATAATAGGGATAAGGGTAAGAGAGATACCGTGAGGATATTTAACACCACCAAGGGTTTACAGGCCATAGAATAATCATCAAAACGATAAGAAGAATTATGGGAATAGACGTAAAGATAAAGGATATGAAAGTATAGGTTAACATTTGAAGGAGATAGGAGAATAATGGGACCTAAAATCGAAATCGAGCACAGGCCTTCTATCGGCAGCTCGTTGGACCCATGGATCGTTCGGTCAATTATAGCTTTAGCAATAGCGCTCACTTTTTGCGGACGATCTACCCACTCGAACACAGTTCCAACGTTGCTTAGCAACGGGTGCCGAGTGGTAAGCGAAAGAATATTTGTATGGGGTTGTCTGGGTAACAACCATATAGTTCAAAATATCGACACCCAGAAAACCACCATAATATAGGAAATTTCACAAGAAAAACAATATCTGCACACAATATTGGTTCACAAAATTTTTATAATAAAAATACAAATAAATTATACAATTGTTTTTTAAGTACGAAATTATCGATGCTGTTGACGCAACAGATATATCTTCGAAAAAATTAATTATTTTTCACAGAAATTAAAACTTGGAATAATTTAATGTCCAATATGTAATTCATTGTCTAATTTATTAGTATTATTACTAACGGATAACTCCTAATAGTATGACTCATACTATTTAATAGTATAACCAAAAAAATGTTTTCTTAGTTTTAAATTTAATTTGATCATACTATTTGGATTAAAATAAATTAAATATTCAATCAGTTAAATCATTATAAGAATAGCATACTATTTATTAGTATGACCTTTAGAAAAATGTTTTATTATTCTTATAATTATTAGGACCCCACAAAATAAAGATCTATTTGAATTGAAAATTAAAGAGTAATAATTAATTACGATATTGATTTTGGGAAATTTCCCGTATACATTCATTAATCTGAAGCGGAGCTTCACGCACATTTTTTAGAACTACCTCATGTGTATAATGCAGAAAAACGAGAATGTTCCTTTCAACTTGCTTCCTTTTGCATAATAAATTTTGATATTTTGTTTGTTCTTTACTATCTCAGGTCACATGACTAAATCCACCGCAAGCCACGAATAATAATAAAAATTACAATGAAAATAGCATTTTAAACAAAATATTATCAGGAATGATCAAACATTTGAATACATTTATTTTTTATAAACTCAGTAATTTTATGGATTTAAAGGTTACCCATTTACTTCATCCTTATTTTAAAAAAGTGCCTAATTCCTTAATGCATTCGCATTTACTGTTAGACATACATCATGGAGGACTCATCCATTTCATCTTCTGAATCACTCAAAACTGTGCTTTCTCCTTCACACTCTTCATTCGTCTCGATATTGAAATTCGTGTGGCCCCTTGAGCATTTTATGGGATGCGTTACTGAATTTGAATTATCAATATCATAAGGATTTACGAAATTCATTTTAGGGCGTTTCATGTGGCCAGGTCTTGAGTATGTCCTACACTGAGAGCGGGCGGATCCCTGGTCATAATTAGACATGTTGACTGACATCGGCCTTGATGCTATGTTACGATTCACTGGTTTAAATGAGGTTCCGGCCTTATGAACATTATGAAGGGCGCTGTCAGTCCGGTAACTTGGAGTCCTGCAGAACTGCTTCTGACTACTCTCACGAATGTATGACAGGGTTTTTAATATTCCCGATTTCATTTGTTCAATTAACTGATTATTTAATCGTAATTGACCGCGAATTTCTCGCATGTTTTTGTTAATAGCCCGAGCAGTAGAATTCCACAATTCTTCTATTGACGCTGGAGGCTTTGAGCCCATTTCATCAGGCATTGGGTTTTCTGGAATTTTTTCTTGGTTTTTCATTCTTGTATCTAACTGTTTTTTGAATTTCAAATACTATTGATTGTATTATTTAATTATTTACTATTTACTGATTTAATTAATAATTTTTCATTAAAATCTCTACATTATAATAGAATCCATGTAGACGGTTCCGACCCAATGGGTTATAGCGCCTCTTTTCGTAGATTATTTAGTCGACCTTAATGAATTTATTGACACAAAATTTTTTCATTAGAAACTAAAATAGGTAAATGGACGTCCAATAATTATGTCACCATTTTTAAAGTAATTTTTAACTCCCCCTTGTCAACAATTTTCAAACCTGCAGTGACCCCCTAGTATAATTATGTCAAACAATTTTTATCTCTCCTACAAACTATTAACATTATACACGAATGACTTGCTTTTTTAAAATAGAAAATATAGAGATTAAAAGAGATTAAAATTTAAATACACATTTACTAGTTTTAAATTAGGAAATAATAGATTTAAAATTTATTAGAACACTTATAATTAATGAGAAAATTGAAAATATATTCTAGATTCTATCATCTTTCAATGGGCAACCCAAATATTTCTCAACTGTTATTATAGGCATAGAGGATGATGTATCAATTTCCTGTGGAACCGAAACACCCGATAAGTCGATTTCGTTTTCATCTAACCATTCGGAGCGTATCATCTCTCCACGAGAAATAATTGACATCAGCTCTCTATATATTTTGCCAGCCACTCAAATTGGCAGAATTCTCTGCAGTTGAGGAGAATATGATAATTGTTTTAGCCCAGGATCGTGTTGTCGGTGCTGTTGAACATGTTTCTTCAACACGACTATGGAAGCAACATAGATGTGACAGATTTTGGATATTCGTTCAAACAACGACTTGAATTGCAGGACAATTTAGATTAAATGAAAAAATTTCGAATGCCTCTAACGAGGTAACGTGTTATTAACTTTCAAAGACCGATTGAAGAAAATGAATGGAAATCTGTGAATTCGATCTGAGATTGATCTGGTGCTTTCAGGCCTTCACTAGTATGGTAGATGCGAATTGGTGGTGGAATCAATCTATCGGCAATAATTTCAAAATACGAGCTTCGAATCGGTTGGCAACAATTTATATGATGGCATTTCACAATTTGTAAACAGTATTGACTTGTTCTTACATGGCTTTTCCATCAATCCTGATCGTTAGTTAGCAAATTTTCTGCATCAAGCGCAGACACTTCAGAAACAGTATACTCTGCTACTATTGGGAAATTTTCTATGGTTACTTGCGTTAATACGTCTGACAATGTTTCTCCAGCATATTTGAAATTTAATTTTTCTAATTCTTCATTAATTGTTCAACCTTGTGAGTCAAGGTGGCTTCCAAAATGCTCATGTGGTAAAATTAGGCCTGCCAGTTCTCGACTTAAAGGAACCATTTGCCTTTCAACTCTATTGAATGCACTCCTACCAGGCGCATTTGTTGCAGTGAATAACAAATCGAGGTTTTGCTTCAAAAAAATTAATCGCCACATCAATATTGTTAATTTTTTTTAGATTGAAAAAGTTTGTGTCGAAAATTTGTGAATATCAAATTTATTCAATCTCTATTTTTCAATAGATATTTTTATTTTTTGAAGATGGCTTTCTTTAATATCAAGACCTTAATTGGGTTTCCTATTTATTTCCCCTTATATTTTATTAAATTTATTGTAAAAAGTAACATTGTTGACATCAATTTGTTTGTAACTACTGGTGGGTTTCTGGGTGTTTAGATTTTGAAACTATATGGTTGTTACCCAGACAACCCCATACAAATATTTTTGCTCACCACTCTGCACCTGTTGCTAAGCAACGTTGGAACTGTGTTCGAGTGGGTGGATCGTCTGCAAAAAGTGAGCGCTATTACTAATGCTGTAATTGACCAAACGATCCAATGGTCCAACGTGCTACCGATAGAAGCTTGTGCTCGATTTCTAGTTTTTGGTCCCATTGTTCTCCTATCTTCTTCAAATTTTAATCCATACGGTTATATCATTTATCATTATGTCTATTCCTATAGTCCTCCTTGTCATTGTTGATTTTACTATGACCTATACACCCTTCGTTATGTTCAATATCCACAGTATCTCTCTTACGCTTATCCCTATTATAACTACTATGTTCCCTATTATTGTTACTAATATTATCATCGTTACTATTGTATGTGTTATCTTTATTAATTGTTACTGCTATTACTATTATTATTATTATTATTATTATTATTATTATTATTATTATTATTATTATTATTATTATTATTATTATTATTATTATTATTATTATTATTATTATTATTATTATTATTATTATTATTATTATTATTATTGTTATTATTATTATTATTATTGTTATTGTTATTATTATAATTACCCTTATCCTTACTATTACATTATTATTATTAAGTTTTTTGTAGGGATCCGTCCTTATTCCTCAGCTTTATGAAAATATTTTACTTATATAAAACTTTAGCAGTACTACATCCTTATTTTACAGTTTTCGATAAAGTATTTTTGTTATTTTGGAAATTTTGAGCAGCGTTCCGCCCTTATTTTACGGTTTTTTCATAAGGTGTTTTAAGTATTTCGGAAAACTTGCACAGTGTTCTGCCCATATTTTACAGTTTTTTGATAAATATTTTAATTATTTCGGAAAGCCCACATTTTACCTCTCAACTCAAAATAATTTGTTTAGTTCTTACATATTATTTAAAATATTCCTTTTCATGAATTTGGTCATTCGGATTAATCTTTTTCCGATGGCTATTCAATTTAACTGTTGCAACGATTTCGAAATTTCCCCGCTACCTTTCCCTTCCTTTGTCCCTATGATCTATTTGTGTTCACATTGTATTTAATGAGTACCCACTGGACTACTTGATGTTCGTGATTTTGAGCCGATTGTTGTATAAAATTTTGTGTCGAATTTATCGAAATTTAGTGCAAGAAAGTTGAGTCAAAAGACCCACTCTCGAGCTATCTTCTTTCACTATTGAGTTTAATGATTTGACGTTTGGATTCCAGCGTTACGCTCGGCAGAATCTTCACGGGCACGAGATATTGGCAGATATACCGGCACTTACACATTTCGAATTGTATATAAAGTGTGCTATCTTGCGGTATGTTTTGGCTGAGGGCCGAAAAATAAATAAATAAATATTGCCATCTAAATTGGATAAAAGCTTCGATGCATAAAAATTGTTCATTCGGTATGTCACATCTCACATAGTAGTCGGAAGTTCATAAATTAGCATAAACCTTGTCCACTCGCATCATCACAAGTCATTAATCATTATCGATCAATAAATTCATAGTGAAGTCATTCATATAGCAGGTACACCTTCATTTTTAAATCATAAGTCAATGCACACCAACTGAGAGTTGTCGTGTCCAGACAAAACACTTACCAGTGTTAATTGCCCGAATGAACGGCTCACAGTTGTAATGCACACCAACTAAAATTCAGAAAGATAAGACTGCAAAATAAGACTGCAAAATAAGACTGAAAATAAGACTGCAAAAATACAACTGCAAAAATAATGTTGCAAAGTAAAACTGAAAATTTATCAAAACGCATCAGTATATATACCGTTAATTTGACCTTAACCTTGCGTGTTATTTTTATTGCGATAAAACAAAATTTGACCTTGAAATTATTTGTGTTATCTAAATTAAATTTTTATTATTTTCATAATTTAAATTGGCAATTTATTTCTTAAATTTTTAATTAGATTTATTCAACCAAAATATTTTATTTTAACTCATTTAATTCAATAATTTTCTACTTTTATATAACTTGTCGTTTTTCGGTCAAATTTTCTTGTTATTATGTTATTTTAGGCATGGAATTAACCGTACTTTAAAAAATTCGAAATGATCTTTAAAAAAATGTAATTTGATGATATAATAATTATTTTTGAGTATTAAAAAAAGATTTTTGTGCGTTATAAAAATTAAACGAACTTAAAACAATAACATAAGTGATAGTTATTTAAATATATTTGTAATTTATATTAGATATTTGTGCTTTATAAAAATAAGAAAGTGAGTATTAAAATTTAAATTGGACAATTATATTTATGATTCTTAAAAAATTTTATATTTAAATAAATATTATCTATATTTTTTACTTCTCTGTACAATATATAAATGATCATCTATTTTAAATAAATAACGAATTGAATTTATTTTGCTTATAAATATATAGAAATGATCAAATGTTTTTTTTAAGTAGCAGTATTTAATTTTTTTATTATCATTTCAAATTATAAATGGTCATTTATAATGTTAGTTTGGCAAAATAAAATTAAAAAGAGCAGTGAAATAACATAAATATCATAAGATTAATATTAAGCTCATTTCTTTTTTATAAAGTACATTTATCTATTTTAGTTTACAAAGTTATTTTTATAAAGCAAATTTATAAAGTACAAATGGTTTTTTTGGATTCACTTAATATTATTCCGATATTTTATATGTAAATCTCGTGCGGTTCTTGTTGCATTTTGTATTTATTTTACTTTTATGTTTTTTGATTTTATATTTATTTATATTCTCTCAAATTTTTATGTGTTTAGTTGGTGTTGTATGTTGTATTTTAAGTTGTCTTGGTGCTGGGTTTTCGTGATATATTACTGATACATTTAAACAATTTTCTAGGCCATTTGTGTACTGGTCTAAAACTACCCTCTCCCTTATTTTGTTGACATAATTTATAGAGTCCCTTTATTACAAAACCTGATTTCTTTCGTGATATTTAAACAAGTTTAAAGCGAGCAATTTATTTATTTAATTTTAATGTTTAAAAATAAACTTAAAAACATCGAAATTTTAACAATTTTAATTTTAACTAATTTAGAATATACACTTTCTTATAATAAAATCTTATAATAATAATCTTATAATAAAATTTGAAATAACAAAACTGATTCATTTTTTTGCCAATTTTATATTAATTATTTTAAAAAACATTTAATCCAATTGATTATATAATTTTAATTTTACTGCTCGTTGATAATTATGTTCAGATAAAAAGCATTAATAATGAATTCGCAAAAAAATCATTAATCAATACCATTCAAATAAATAACTAGGTAATCCATTTCCGCAGTTTTTATTCATAAAATTAAATATTTTAGCTTAAAATATCCCTTGTGCACTCAAATACAATATTTAACTAGTCTTTCCTCTTTTGCTTTTTCCTTATTGAATATTTTTTGATGTTTCAAGAAATATATAAATTTAAATAAAAAATTAAATTTTTTCATATTAGAATTTTAGTAAATTTATATTTTTTCGTATGTTTTTCGTATTTGTTAAATTTTGGTTATTCGATATTGAACTTGACTGTGGCAGGTTTACCCTTTAAACGCGTAAGTCGAATTAAGTCGTTCCGAACCAACACTATATTACATTTAACGCGTCTAAGGAGTCAAACAAAGATTTCTTGTCGATAGCGGAATTATTAACTGCATGTAAAAATAGTCATATAGACATTAGCTGTGATTTAGAATCATAGTTTTTTAAAAAATGTTTGCAGATATCAATAAAATATAAAAAATACATAAAATGCAAAAACTTTTTTTGTGTTAAAAAACACAATTAGAAAAAAAACTACCGATAAAAACAATATTTTATTAAATTAAATGTTTTTAAAATACCTTGTTAAATAATTAAAAGTCTGGTAAATTCAAAAATCTATCTTATGACATAACAGTTTTAGTAGTTATCTATTTGAAATCGATGACTAAATTGTGATAATGAATATGAAATATGAGACATGCTTCAGATATATAATAACATAAACACATATATATTCATGATAATGATTAATTAGGTAATTTAATTATTAGATTACTTATATATCTGTAGTTAAGATATTTAAATTATCTTGTGTTTAAATAATTAGTTATTTGGCACTTTTATAAAATAAATATTGATGGAATTAAATTCTTTTAAAAATGAGTTTGATTTAACTGGCGACCAAGACGAAAATAAGAACATCAACGCAGTTTAAAAATCCACAAAATCAATAATGGAATGTCTACTAAAATCTTGTCAAGATAGGCTTACACTAAATATTCGACATTATGATGGACGAGGATCAAAAGAAGCAAAAGAATGGATCAGAGATATAGAAGAATGGCTGTTGACAAATGAACAGTGGTTGACAAGCACATTCGATGTGTTATTAGTAGCAGAAACAAAGACATTGTGGGGAAACGTCAGAGAATCAAAAACAATAGATGTCAAAGCCAAAACGTGGTTTCTTAATACGTTTACAATAAAGAAATAAATGACTGATAAAATTGGATTTGAAGCAAGAAGATGATTAAAGATTTGCAGCATTTGAAATTCGAGTAAGAAAATGTTTAACTGAAGTTCTAAAATTAGGGCAAAAAGAAGAAGATATTGTTCAGGATCTCATTACAAATAAAGCTCGCGATGCAAGACTAAGAGAAATATTACTGACAAAACCAGGAACAAAAATTGAAGAAACGAGAGCATTGGCAGAGATTTTTGAAAGTAACATTATGGAAGCAATAAAACAGAACATGTCAAAGCTATCGGTCAAAGAACATATACAAACGTAACTGAGAGATGCCAAGTGAGACCCCAGCAGAATACTCAACCTTTCAGATCCAAACCATCACAAAGAAGATTATCAGAAGAACCATTCAATTACAATGAACCAAGAAGAGACGAATATCCTAGGCGCGAATCACGACGACTAACAGAAGACTACCACGGGCGTCGAAAACAATTCCAAAGAGAACAATCTTTTAGAAACGATAGAATTTCAAATGGATTTGAATGAAAGCTGCCAACAGTTTATATGAAGAACATTCCAAAAAGATTATACAACAAATGCAGAGGACTTCCACATTCACCGGTTCCAAAATTAACATTAGGTGATTGTTTTTGTTGTGGTGAAAGGGGATATAAAAGATATGAGTGCCCACTTGGAAATAAATGTCTAATATGTGGCAAGGAGGGTCATTGGTTCCGAGACTATTTTTCATTACGGAAAGAGGTTCCCCGACGATATCAAAGAATAGCATGCATAAAAGAAGAAGATTCATAATCTCGAAAACAAGATTATACTGAGAACAATCAAGATTTTAGAATAACTCATAGCGAAATAGAAGAAATATACAATGTTCATGAGAAATATACTACGATGAAAGAAGACAAAAAAAACATCAGCGACTCCATGGGTTTCATTTCGTCGGTGGAGTCAAGACAATAAATTGTGGATTAAGAAATGAGCGCCGAAGAGAAGAGGCAGAAGAAGAGATGTATCAGACGAAAGATGGAAGAAGTTGGAGTAAAATAATTTTGAATAGTACATAAGTAGATATGGTATGAAATTCGGGAGCGTCAGTAATAGTCATGAACAAGAAGTTATGGGAGAAAATAGGCAAACCAGACCTTCAACGTAGTGCTATACTATTATGGGGAGTATTTTCAACTGGATAAAAAGAATCGATGAGATGTATGACTATACCAGCCATATGGAATCAGGTGGCCAAAATTATTACAGTAGTTGTTATAAAAGAGATTAAGCCAGAATTCATCGGTGGAATTGATACAATGGAAGAGTTTGGAGTAAAGTTGATGAAGATCAATAATATAACATTTATAAATAAAATTCACACCGATGAAGAAAGAAAAAAACAAAGCACTGATGGCGTTGACAGGTTAGAAGAACAAAATAATTGAAGAAATGATCAAGAATACGGTGAAATTTTCATGGCATCAAAATTTGATCGGGGATTTACTAATTTAATACAACACGAGATGTAGACGTCCGGAGGTCCAATAATGAAACATCCACTGCGTCAACCAATGCACATAGAGAAAAGAATTGAAGACCTGATAAAAGAAGTAATAAAAGCAAAAGTTATTCGGCGTTATAAGAGTTCTTGGAATGCTCCGTTAGTGATAATCGGAAAGAAAGATGGATCCATCAGAATTTGTGTAGACTATCGTTGATTGAATTCTATAACAGAAAAGGAATCTTTTCCGATGCCTAATACCAAATTTTTACTGGACTGCAAGAATATTCTCGTCAATTGATTTAGGTCAAGAGTATTACCAAGTAGAATTGGCTCCAGATATTCAAGAAATGACTGCATTTAGTATAAGAGAAATACAATTCTATTTCAATAGGCTACCGTTTGGATTATCAACAGCTCCTGCGACTTTTCAGAGTTTAATGCACACAGTATTGGAAGGAATGCTATTCAAAGGAGCAGTTGTTTACTTATATGATATTTTAATATATGGGAAAAGCAAAAGAGATCATGATGAACTGCTAGAAGAAATATTTAAAAGAATTCAAATAGCAGGGTTGAAGATAAATTCAGAAAAATGCGAATTCAATAAAACAGAACTGTGCTTTCTTGAGCATATAGTTAATGTTGAGGATATTCAAACAAACAGAAAGAAAGTTGAAGAAATTGAGAAAGCAGAAGTACCAAAATGTTCAAAACAGTTAAGATCATTTCTCGGATTAACAAACTACTACAGAAGATTCATCAAAGACTATGCCAGAATCGCAGAACCGTTAGATGCAGTAACATCTGGATGTGACAAAGACATAATTTGGACTAAAGAATGTAATGAAAGTTTCCAAGTACTGAAGGACAGGTTGTGTGAGGCACCTATTCTCGATTATCCAAGAGAAGGTAGAACATTTATCTTAGACACAGACGCTAGCTTTGGTTTTCAGCCAAGTTAAAGAAGATTGAGAGGAATATGTTATAGCTACTGGTTCAAGACATATGACAGCGCATGAAAAAGGCTACTATGTAACGAGGAAAGAACTGCTCTCTGTATATGAATATGTTATGCATTTTAAAGAATATCTTTACGGGAAAAAATTCATAATTCGTACCAAAGCATTGGTGTTCATGATCACTACAAAAACGCCAATCAGTCCACAATTTCAAACATGGCTAGCAAATCTGGCTGAATATGATTTTGAATTGAAATACAGGAAAGAGGAAGAACACTCAAATGCAGATGGGTTATCAAGATTGAAAGGTAGGATTTGCACCCAGTGTCAAACAAGGCATGAAGAGGCCAAAGAAGGAAAATCAAGGATTAGATATATATATACTCTATCCAAAGAACAGAGGCTATGGAAAAACTATTGGAGCAGCAGCAAAAGGATATCAAATTTCAAGAGCTACGAGATATGTTAGAAAATGAATTGTTCAGACGAATAAAATTTGTTTTCCATTCAACATAAAAAATATACGAATTGATTGAGAATTATTAACAGTAGAAAAAACAACAATGTCTTGATTTTAGTCCCAGATACCTTTGAAGGCTTATTAACAACAACCTTACACCAAATATTATGCCATATTGGAGTTAAGAAACTATTCAATTTCATAGAAAAGATATTTTACTAGCCTAAGATGCAGGATACAATTCAACTTTGTCCACGATGTTGTGATATCTGTTCTAAGAGGAAGATTGATCAGACAAGAACCAAAGAAATATTTATCCCCAGATATAGCTCTGATTTCCTAGAACAAATTGTTATGGATATAGCCTATATGGAGAGGGATACTACAGAAAATATATGTTGGTAATGGTCGATCGTTTTAGTAAACTGATTTCTTTGACCGCAATAACGAAGCAAGACGAAGAAACAATTTTCAAGGCAATACTTAAAAATTGGATCTATCGTTTCGGAAAACCCAAAAGCATATTGACAGAGGCCGAAATTTTGAAAGAAATTTTTTAAAGGAAAGACTTCAAAAACTCGGTATCAATCAGGAATTCAGCTCACCTTACCAGCATCAATCAAACGGATTAGCTGAAAGATCCATAAAAATGGAAAGAGATCTTATTACAGCGGCATTGGCAGGCGGGTGTGAAGAGAAGACCTGGCATGAACTTTTACCTAGAATAGATTTCAGCATAAATAGCAATCGGTAGAGCGCGACGGGCTTTTCACCATTTGAGATAATTTATGGACGAAGTGTTAACTTACACTAAAATTTGAAACAAACAATTGTAAAATAACCGGTACAAAAGCAAAAATAGTTTTTCTATTCAGAATATTACTTTTTATTATTCATACTTTTCTGAAGAATGAACTTTTACCTTATGAGCTAAAATAGTTTAACTTCTATTCCTACACTAAGTCAATAACAATTAATTTTTTTGAAGTAACTTTCGATGATTTGATACAAGCAAGGGACCGAATTATTTCGGCTCATTTAAATTTTGATTTCTGTAAGAGATGAGTATTTTTTCTTTTTTAATTTTGAACTGAAGGCAGTTTATAAATTATAATTAAAAATTTTAATTCAATTAAATAGTTTTTAAATTTCCATGTCATCAAAATATTGTTCAAAGAAGCAAAAGTTTAGTATTTTATTGTTAGTAAAATTTTGTATTTGAATTAATAAAGGTCTAAGATGGTCAGCCTTATTAATTTAAACATAATTGTATTTTAGCAATACTTTATGGTACCTTATTTTTGAAAAACAAAAAATTTGGTTCACAATTTCGATCAAATTAATAATTCCGGGACAATTAGCGTCCCGTCCGGGACCAAGAACAATTGCTGAAAATCCGGGACTGTCCTGGCAAATATCATAAAAAATCCTCAAACGTCTAATGAATACAATGGTTATTTAATATTATTATTTTCAATAATTGGAATTATATCCGAAATCATGTCTGGGTATATTAAACGAAAGAGTAGACAAGAGAAATAAGATGCGTTAAAAAACCAAAGCTTCTTTTTTAAAATTTGTCGATAAAGTAAATTATATTTCGCTAAAATTATTCTGTTTCAAAAGGTCTGTCATACCAAAACCAGTTATATAGCCAGGATTTCAGCTTAGGAGGGCAAAATTGAGCAATGGTAAATGTTCACACGGAAAACAGAAAAAAATATTTTACACAAACGAAAAACAGAAGTAAATGTGTCAAATTTTTTGATTTGGGGTGGGCAAATGCCCACTATGCATTCCCTAGTTACGTCCCTGAACTGAACCAATGCTGACTGGCATATCCGAACAATGCAACTGTGCAATGAGTTTTACAAATGAACCAGTTATTCAAGCAGATGTGCAACTAAAAGTAACATATTTGGGAATTGAGAATAGAGTAGAAATAGTAGTATCGAAGATATATGTCACCGAAATCCCACTAGACATTAGGGTGGTCCTTATTTTTCAACTTTCAAAAAGTGCCTGTCTCACCCTTTTATTTTGTTCCTATATATAAGAAAAAAATTTAGGCCAAATATGAGCTCAATTGAACAACATTTAGAGGTAGCTCAATGAAGTCAAAGTTTTATAGTAGACCTCATTATCAAAAATAGTGAAATACATAACCCCCACTACTGCTGAGTTTAAAATTTAGCAATAGATTATCATTTAAATCATCCCTGATTTTGTTACTGACTACTCAGTGTGTGGGAACCAGCCTTTGGTGTTCTTGTTCTACTTCTTCAATATTTTGTGCAACTAACTGTCTGGTGAAGTTATAGTGAATTGTTATTTACGTTTAAGAAAAGCTCTGAATAGTATTTATTACTGTAATTATTTAAAGGTATGTACTGATTATCTGCTAACTTATTAATTACATTTTTGTGTAGCTTCTGGTTGAAAATATTGTAATAGTTTTTCTGTTACTGCAATAGTGGCAACCTGACTGTGAATTGTAGTTGCAGTTTTACTGGACTTAGTGGATTTCTAGCAGTAATTAATAAATAATTTCTCACTGTAAATCAAATCATGACATACATTGTATTGTACTTCACTTACTTTTAGAATGAACAGTACCAGGTCTAAGACAAAGGTGTATATGCTGGAGAGTTATACAGAGGTTTTGACTGGTGGGAAGTTGCCTTCATTACGGCAGGTACTCGGTCTTTTCCTTCATGAACACAAAGAGACTGGCAAAACAATACGAGAGGCATCAACGATTGCCATTGAAAGTACTGCTAAGTTTTGGCAAAAGGCAAGAATACTAACAAGGGCAGTTCAGCATTGCAAAGCTAAGCTAGAGAGTGAATTCGATGTATGGCGTCTACTAAAGAAAAATGCATCAAGGAAATCTGAGACACAGAAGGGTAAGGAAGCGGCATTTTGTTCTAGGCTGGATGATTTATTTGACATCACCCATGCCGATGCACTCAAGAATATAAAGATAGAAGAAGACAGAGAATTTCTTATAGCTCAGAGGGAGAAGGGACGGAGAGGAAGTATGCTGGGGCTTGACGTAACTCTTACCAATAAAGAGCAAAGAGCATCTGAGGCTAGGGACAAGCTTGCGCCTAGACGGCATCGAGCAGTGTGTGACCAGCAGCAGTTGGATGCGAAGGCTGAACTCAGTGAACTGTACAGCCACAGCAACAGCTCCACATCTGAATCTGACGAATCAGGTGATGAAATTCAGGGTGCTACTGGCGGAGTTCACACGCCTGTTCGATCTCAACGCAAGGGAGGGAGGTTGGAAGTGGTTAGCCCTGGGTTAGCTGCAATGCTGGACAGAACGATGGTGTCTGACCGTAAGGCTTTGTACCTAGTGGCAGAAACGGCAAAACGTCTTGGTCAAGATTTGAAAGATCTTGCCTTGAACAGGAGTACAATACGTCGACAGCGACAAGATCATCGGGGGATGATATCAGGCCATCTAAGAGAGGAGTTCTGAGCTAATGTTGACATCCCACTGGTTGTGCATTGGGACTGAAAAATGCTTCGTGACCTAACGGGCAAGGAGACCATAGATCGACTACCCATCCTCGTCTCTGGAAAAGGTATTTCTCAGTTGTTGGTAGCAGCCAAGCTTCAATCGTCAACTGGAAAAGCACAAGCTGAAGCCGTGTATGCTGCTCTAAATGAATGGGGGATTGCCGACCGGGTGAGAGCCATGTCATTTGACACGACGAGTTCCAACACAGGTCTGGCCAATGGGGCTTGTGTCCTTCTCGAGAAGATGTTGTCCCTTGCGTGTCGCCATCACATATTTGAACTGGTTATTAGAGCCGTGTTTCAGACATGCATGGGACCATCATCAGCACCGGAGGTCCTAATGTTCAAGCGGTTCCAGTCATGCTGGCAGTTCATCGACCAGGCATCATACTCGACTGGAATGGATGACAAAGATGTTGCAGCTGTTCTGATAGATACACAGAATAAACTACTGGAGTTTGCAGAGAGCCAGATACAGATAATGCAGCCAAGGGATGATTATCGGGAATTTCTGGAACTGTCGATAATTTTCCTCGGAGGAGTCCCTGCAAGAGGCATTCGTTTCATCGCTCCAGGTGCCATGCCCCATGCTCGATGGATGAGCAAAGTACTGTACAGTTTGAAGGTTTATATGTTTCGATCGCAGTTTGATCTCAGACCAACAGAAGTAAAAGGGCTGCGAGACATCTGAACTTTCTCGGTCAGCCTTTACATGAAAGTCTGGTTCACAGCTCCTTGTGCTGCAACAGAACCGCATAATGATCTCACGTTCCTTCAGGCCCTCATTGATTATGAAGTAGTGCACCCAGTCATCTGCAAGGCAGCTTCTGCTAAAATCGCCAAACATCTTTGGTATATCTCGGAGGAACTCGTTGGACTGGCTCTGTTTGACAAGGATCTATCAACTGCAACGAAGCGCGAACTCGTCAGTGCTATCAAGGTGATTGACTGATTGCTTGATGCTTACTTGACTTATGTCATTTATCATTAATTTCTTGTTTTTGAGTGTTTGATAGAACTGTTAGCTCTGGTACTAAAACTAATTTGTAATGTTTTACCGTACAGGAAAATGACGGAGCGGACAAACCGCCAAAACGAATCAACATCGACATTCGGTCCGTTCGCGGCAAATCACTTGCTTACTTCATGACCAAGCATTCGCATGTTCTGTTCGAACGATTGGAATTTCCAGATTCTTTTTCTTGCTGTTGATCCGGAGGAGTGGAATGGCCACGAAGACTACGAGCATGCAGCTGCACTTGTACGCAATCTGAAGGTAGTCAACGATCATGCGGAGCGCGGAGTAGCTTTGGTTCAGGAGTTAAGTGGCATGCTCTCAAAAAATGAACAGCAATTCCAGTTCCTGATTCAATTTGTGCAAGAGAATCGTAGACTGTTTCCTAACTCCCTGAAGCAGACCCTAACTTCAGAGAATTTTGCCACAGATATTCATGAATCGGACGCGAATGTGTAAGACAAGTGACAGTTGGGTGCCCGGTGCTGGCTGCCGAATGCCGATGCTGCATCCTAGCAACAGTGTGATGCTAAAACTTCTCCATTTGTCTTTGGTTTATCTTATATACCAACTCCAATGTCAGTGATATTTGTTGATGACATTAAAAGCGTGACAATTTGCTTCTTTCATTTTTATATAAGAGTTGCGAAAAACGCACCATTCGTAAAATCTTTGATGCTCTTGAGCTACCTCTAAATGTCAATATTTTCTCCCCAAAATTTTTCTCTAGTGTTTTTTGTCTAAAAGGAACAACTGTGGAGGGTGAGACATTGAAAAACACCAAAAAATTTTTTTGGCCCTGTATAAGGACCACGCTACTAGACATTTGTGGGAAAACGCAATCGTTCCGAAGAGTAGGTAGCACATGTTCAAGCTATGGAGAAATTTGTTGAAATCCGAAAAACGATGAATGCCAACAACTAACCCTTCAATGCAACCAATATCCGAGGAAAGAAAACGAATATACGAGTAAAAATTTAAACTAACTTGATTTTGATCGACTTTGTTTTATGATGTATAGTAGTCGGACTGTAGGTCCATCTGTTATCTTGATAATTATGTATACCGTAGATACCTTTTATGAATGCGGGTATTGAGGTCACGACCAGATAGCTCGTAGACCCAAATATATGTATTAGAGTAAAATCTTTTAAGGCTTATAACTTGTAGAAATTCCGGGTTGCAATTTTATGGCCCTGAGTGTTTTATGTTGGGCTTGAACTAAGTTTTGTTTAAGTGAATCGAAAACACAGCAATGTAGATTTAAAATCAGACCTACATCAATTAAGCACCCTAAAATATGAGGAAAAATGTAATTAAATTCAATATTAAAAAACCATAAAAGCAAATAAAAATCATATACAAAATGCACCAAGAACCGCACAAAATTAACATATAAAAATCACGATAACATGAAAATTTGACCGAAAAAATGGAAAATTCATAAAACTAAGAAATTATTGAGTAGAATGAAGTGTAAAATATCCAATTAAAAAATTATAAAAATATATCGTCCATTTAATGCAAGAAAATAATAAAATTAAAATTAGATATTGCAAATAAAGTCAAGGTCAAAATTTGTTTTAATGCATTATAAATAACACGCAAAGTTAGGGTCACAAAATAGGTATATATACCGATTCATTTTTACAGAATTTAATCACTTTTCCTTTGTGAAAATTATTTTTGTAGTGAAAAGTTATAAATCGCTTTTTGTTAGGAAAATATCGCTTACATTGAGAAATCTCTATTCGAAGTAAAACGATCGAGAAAGTTTGGAAGATCAGCTAACTACTACACGCCCTCAAATAAACTTCAAGTAAGTCCCTGCTTGAGCGTGTCTTCTAAAAGTGTGATATGTGTTTTATGATGTTAAGTGTATAACGAGGTGATTCTCTTCAAATATATTTGTTGTGAACGAACAAGAATTCTCCTTGTCGAAATTTTTCCAGCCACAGCCAAACAAACTGCAAGAAATTAAAATCGACATATTTTCTATAAGATCAAACTGGGAAAGAAGGGGAGAGAGAAAAGCGAAATCTTTGCAAACGATTTGGATAAACTATGTAAATTTCAGAATTAAATAGAAAAATCATAAAAATAGTGTGAGACCTATTATTGGTAACAGGTTGATGTATGTTTGATCATAATCTTAGGGAAGGGAATGGTTCCGAAAAATTTTCATTAAAGAAGTAGAGAATATATGGACTAGAGGAGCCAACCATCAATACTATCACGATTTAAGGGAACCCAAAATAAATACGCAAAAATAAATCCTCGATAGAACTACGGGGGATTCCCACTAACAGTAACAATATTGAAAGTAGAAATCATGAGTTATAGCTAGCTTAAGGAATCTATCGACCATAAGAACCTGATGTAGGAAAAGGGGTTAGAAAACGAGTAAAACACCGATCCCAAATAATGAACCATATTTCATTTATTAAAATTTACAATAACATGGAAATTAAAATGTTTAGCAATTAAAGCCAAAACAACCAACACATTCAGATAAAAAATCATAAAGATCAAAATTAATAATCCGAATTAGTGAGCCATAGAGAATAAATGATAATGCGTGGAAGGCTTCTTGAGTGCTAAATCAGTAGGTCACTAATAGATGCAAATCACAGTTAGTAAATATCGTGGTCGAACAGCCCAATAACTCAGGCTTCTAAATTAGGCATGGCTAAACTCAATCAGATACACAAGCCTCTTACTTTGATAGAGACCCGTCAGTGATCAGTTTTCGTAGCAGTAGAACCCAATTATTGCGACACGAATCCAACGATTACCGACCCAGTTACTCCCAACCGAAGGAGCATTGATCTCCAGTTTTCAATTGATCGGCATGCCTAAAAGAAGGAATGATGAGGAATCTATTACTCCTTTAGGAAGACTAACCATAAGATACCACCATGAAAGCATATTAGAACTTCTATGATAATATGAAGATTTTCCAAATATTCACTGTGCCATTGAAAAATTATTCCGTCAAATAATGTGATTCACAATCAGCCCTCAAGGAATACAGAGTAACAGCCTACCAAATTGTGAATCGATCTGCATGCTGACAGTAATTAAAATCGATGAATACTTCCACTAATAAATTACTAGAACAAATATGTATTGGTCTTTGAAATTCCTAAACCACAAATCAGCTGACGAAATAGTAATAAAATCAATAATCGTTGAAAATTTGTGTCTACAGCAGATGGCGTAAATTTACTGTCAACGTGGCAATGAGTCACTACATCGACGAGAAAAATTAGCAAGATCAATTTCCTACCCAATTGGAGTTGGAATGAATTTTGGAAGAATTAATAGAAAATACTACCACGTTAACTTGACAAATTTACAAGCATAACCAACAATCATGTATGCCACTAACCAACGAGTATAAAATACGATTCCACTGGTGATTACAACATTATATATTCAACAAAATGGACAAGAATGCTAATGATATGTCGCCGTTGATAGCCAGAAAACTAGAAGATAGAAGCGTATAAACCGAACCTTCTACCAGTCGAACCACGAACGAGACGAATCCATCCCAGCGAGAAATGGAGACAGTCAAAACGCTAGGGAAAGAGTAGAAACGACTCAGACGGAAGAATTCTGAACTGCACAAGCAGCAATTACAAATGTGAGAGAAATTCAATCCATAAAGGCCATTTGGATCGAGTCTGTCCGGGTTAAAAAAAACATAGCAACGGCTGACGGCAGCTCAGAGGGGCTAAAAAGAAGAAAAGCATCTGGTCCAAACCAAGCGCATTCAGATCCGTAGTCTGGAAACCGCGCTATCGGCTAGTCAGGAAGGTAACACGGTTACTTAACCGCTAGTATTCGCTCCTGCACAGCTAGCCTACCGGGAATCCGAATAATTCAGAAGGAAAACGAAAAGAAATATGTCTCATTCTCGGCCAGGAAAAGCCGAGTGACTACGAAGACGCGCCCAACTAACTGAAAAATCCTCCGAAAAAGACCGCTAATAATTCGGTTGATTATAATCAATCCATATTTAAATAAAAATTTTATTTATTTTTCGCTTCATTATTACTTTATGAATGAGATTATTGTTTTCCGACAAAAATGAGTGGAACTGACCGAGAGAAAGTAGACGACAGGGACCGAAATGTGAAAGAGGAGCACAAGCCTTCCAACAACAGCTCGCTGGACCTAGCATGGGGCCGTGTTAGCAGTCCTAAGAGTATGGCTAATCTTTGGCGGTCTCATAACCATTAGTTACACTTCCAACGTTGCTTAAAAAACCATTGGGGCGGATAAACGTTGTATGCCTTGGTTAGAAGGTCATAGACCACAAACCCACTATGCGGAAGATTTAAGAAATGATTATTATAACTTTAAATGTATAACTCAAAAAGTCCTCAAAAATAATTTTTTGTCCGCCATCTTTTTACCAAATAATTGATTAAAATTTTGAATTATGTCCAATCAGTACTTCTGTTATGATAACTTATTTAGACTTCCGATATCGTTCCATAAAATTGTAGACATTTAGCTTCTATAGTATGAATTATTGACTAACTTACAAACGCCTACTCAAAATAAATATTATGACCATAAACATTGAAAGTAACATCACAGAACGAATAAGTCTTAGTTTAACATTAATTTCATTTATTATAGTAAAATGGACTTAGAAGAAAATGTCCTCATCCCACCAGTCAATATCAAGCAACTAGTGAGAAATAGTCAACATCCGTGAAAACGACAAGAGCATCATCAACAATCCGACAGTGTAAAGTTTATTAATTAAATGACTCAACATTACAATGTTCACAAGGTAAATATATACATAAGATAAAAAATCAATATAACAAGTTGGAAATTTATTACTGATTTCGCATTTGAATATTTATTTTATTAAACATTTATTCTACTCAGCAACATAACAAAACCGAATCAGAATTCCTCCATATTTCCAATAAACATTAGTTAGATGCACATTGAACTCGTTGTGCCCCTCCTGGCATACCTCCTTCATCGTCACTGTCATATGCCTGATGATGACCGTGATATCTATCTTGGCCTTTGCTATTAGCCATGTTAGGATCATAAGGATGCAAAACGCATTCCTCGGCATCTTTCAAATTGTCCAATGGAGTGGCGAATTGTGACGGTGGTAGAATAGATCTCAATTTGCTCAATTTATCAATAGGTAAGAATTGGTCTTCGGGAAATACAACTTCGAATTGAATAATTAACTTCCCGTGTTCAAATGGGTTTTTGTGTTTCGGCATTCCTTCATTTTCCAAAGCTCTATATTCTAGATTTTTGATAACTTCTCCTGGTTTGGTTTCAACGACTAATGTACGGCTATCTAATGTTGTAATAGTCCGTTTAAACCCACACAGGGAATCCACTAGATCTAATTTCATAGTATAAATTAAATCTGCCTTTTTTCGAGTAAAGACATTATGTGGCTTTTCTTCGAGAACTATACAAATATCTCCAGGTTCTAACCCCGGTTCTTGATCTCCTTCACCGCTAAATTTAATCTGCTGCCCATCGGACATACCTTTATCTATATGAACTTCGAGGACTTTCTTTTCACGAACAACTTTTTGTCCTTCACATCTTTTACAACGATCTCTTTCATTAATAACCTCACGTTCACCTTTGCAAGTTCTACAAGTAGTCTGCATTTGTTGTACCATTCCTGGTCCCAGTTGACGTATATGTACCTCAACGCCCATACCTCTACAAGTTGTACATTTCTGAACCGCACCCTCTTTTCCTCCCCTGCCACTACATTTATCGCAGATGACATTCTTCTGAATAGCTAATTTCCTAGTGTTTCCTTTGTACAATTCATCTAATGTTACATTTAACTGATGAATAACATCCTTTCCTTTACGGGGACCTCGTGAACGTCCTCCACCCATACCGCCAAAAAACATATCAAATATATCCATTGGATTATGAAATCCAGAATCACCTCCACCTTCTTTCAAAGCTTGTTCTCCTCCTTCGTCATAAATCTGGCGCTTTTTAGCATCAGCCAAAACTTCAAAAGCTTGTGATATTTCCTTGAACTAAATTAAAATTTAAAATGCATATATCAACAAACTAAACGCTACTTTATCACCAGCATCTGGATTTTTGTCTGGGTGGTATTTAAGAGCAAGCTTACGATAAGCTTTTTTTAATTCTTGTTCAGAGACATTAGGATGAACTCCAAGAATGTCGTAATATTTAGTTTCTTTAACCATCTAAAATTTACTGATAAAATTTAAAATGTAAAATAAATATTACTTTCTAGAGTGTTTTTAACCAAATGCAACAGCGCTTTTCCAGAAAAGTGAATAATTAATTACTTAATTAAAACGAATTCTTAATAATAAAATTTTAAGTTTGATTTTATTCAATAAATTAATTTATCACATTTAATAAAATCTCAAACTTTTAATCTATTTTTTGAATTTGGATAACATTTGAAATTTTGAATAATTAGGAATTTTGTATTTAATAGTTTTTTCGGTTCAAAATTTCTAAATTTTATTAAAAAAATAGGAATATGCAAAATTTGATAAAATAAAATCAATATTTTAAATAAAACATTTTGTTATTAAGTTATTCCTACAATAAAGATTGAAAGCATAACATTAGAGTTGAAATTTATTTATTAATGTGGGATTGGTGGTGTTTACGACCTTGACCCCATCATATACGATATTTCGAGCCTGCCAATGATTACCCGTTGCTAAGCAACGCATGGAACCATTGGTCACGGGACCACCAAAGGTGAGCTCCGATTTAAGAACTGCTAAGGCCCGGCTCCATTTCGGGTTCAGCGGCCTGCCGTTAGAAGGCTTATGCCCGTCTTATTATATTAGGTCCCTTAAATGCTTCCTCATTGATTTGGTTACTTGATACTCCTGTATACTAGTTATTGTAAAGAAAAGAAAATCAAGAGTAAAAGATTTATTCTATTAATAACACACAAATTCTTATGTTAAGACACGAATTATTAATTTATTTATTTTCACCTTGAGCGCGCCGTCGTAATCTTTCGGTCCTTCCTGGCCTGGCATGAGGTTGAGAGCGTTTGTTGGAATGTTTTGATGGATTTTGATCGCGGTAGACCAACTGTGCCGGGGCGAAAACTAAGGGATATGTCACCGTGCTCCCTTCTTGGCACGCTGATAGGGCGACCTCTAAGACCTTGTGTGAATGAATGCCGAGGATAATATATATATATATATATATATATATATATATATATATATATATATATATATATTAATGTACCGATCTGAAATATATGTTTTTAATGAAAGACTATTAAGTGTCGAAATTTTTCTGGCCCACAGCCACACAACATACAAGATATTAAAATATTACACACCTAGTCACGCTGTGTAAGTGCGGTCTCTACGCCTATAGCGTGTGCCCGTGAGAGTTCCGTCGTGCGCAACGACGGCCTCGAACGTAAATACTACATTCGTTTATAGAGGCAGTGGGAAGATCGAGAACTAGTCTTTTGGCTGGCTCTCTTTCACCAATCTCGCGAAAAATCGACCAAAAATCAAAATACAAATCGGCTAAACTGATTTACGTGGACACACGTAAAATCTAAAATGAACACAAGTTCCTTAGGATCAAATTGAGAGGTTCGGGAGATGGAAACTCGAAATCGATGTGACGAAAAGTAACTAAATATATTAAATCTGACGAAAGCAACTAATCATATTAATGCCGACAAAAAGTAACTAAGTGGAGTGTACAGTAACTAAAAAATAAGTAAAGTAACTAATGGTAATTCGATATAATTAAGCCTAATTGAGATGAGCATAACTAAATGTAAGTAAATGTAAATAAAAATAACTAAATGGGACTAAAAGTAGATAAATGTGACTAAATGTAATATAATTAGATGTAATTAAACGCGATTAAAATAAACGTAACTCAATGAAACTATACGTGACCAATAACTAACTAAACGTAAAGGGATAACTTAAAATGACGAAAGTGGAGAAAATCAACGAAGAATAAAGTATTATAACTGAAAATATGTAGCTAAATTGAATTTTTAAGTAACGAGTAGAGTGAAAAAACTTATATAGGTTACTAGATACCGATAAATGTAACACAAAACTTGATTAAATAAGTGACGAGCGATATAACTAAATTTTTGAGTAATGAAGATAGGATGAATATTAAAAATTTGAATAAAGTACGAGACGGTAATAGGAGTAACCGAAGCTGGAATAAATTGTTAAAATAACAAGCGATATAATCAAACATAGAATAGAATTATGATGTCAATTTAGATAATCGAAATAATCTTTGTACCACCATCCCAAATATTCGGAAGAGATACGCCACGTCGAACTAAAGCGAGAAATTATAGCGTTCCCACATAAAAATTTTTCCCGACCACAATTAATCGTACCATTGCAAGCGCAACATCTTTACCCAGAACCCAGTTGAAACTAAATTTAGGTAAAAATATCGTTAAATGAACTTGATAGTTATGATATATTATTAGTAATAAAGAAAACTGGTAAGGTCACCGAAATAATATTTAAAGGCAAATTAAATTGTTGATAACGAAGAAGAAGCAACTATCACCTGTAAATTAAATAATTTAATAATACAAATACGGTACGAATCAAACAACAAAAATTCAATTAAATTTAGTACAAGGTCTAATGATATCGAATAATTCAAGGATCAATCATCCCAGTGTCGGACGTATAGGAGAAAATAATACGAGTAGTCTCCATCAGAGAGAGAGCATAGAGTCAAACACATATGATGAGTACACCATTAAGGATTTGTTGAAGACCGAGAGAGATTCGAACGAAATTCACGCATTTGCACAATAAATATCGAAGATAGAATAACATTGAAATCGTCAAATCCATAGTAAACGTTGACATTTCCTTAGAAATCGATAAGACATTATGAGATACGCAGACACGACTGAATAAGGGCTCCAGTGCTGATTGATTGGGAGGGAGTCAGGACATCGGCAAAAAGAGGATTGAATTTGTGAGTTCATTAGCCCAGGAATTGATTACCATTTATTTAATACTAGACGGAGCAGGAGATTGTGGATACCAGAATGAATACAGATAATTATTACCATTGGGAAGGCCTCGAGACTCGATTCATTTTATTAAATGTCAACCAGTTGAAAAATATCGTGACTTATTGATATACCATATGAGAACGTAAATGAACCAAAATGTAGATCAGAAATAAAGCAATAAACTGAAGCAATAAAAAATTGGATTAACTAATCGACCATAAAACTGATTGCTAACCTTATAATGTGACATATGGCAAGAATAAGAGAAGTAGCTTGCTCAAATCAACCGCAAATAGAATTAAACAGTAAATGAACCAATAGACCATAGTAGAAATAAATACCGCGTTGTTAATAAAATAAAATAGAAGAACGAATTATATGAACTTATAACCAATAATCAATCACGAATAACGGGGGGTTTCGACTAGTCAAGCGGTAATGAGTCAACACCTACATCTATAAATATGAAGTTAAAAATCTAGAAATTCATAACTACTAATTATGAGTAATCCTTGTCAACCATATGCCGACAGCAGACGCGACACAAAGAAACGACTGGGAGATCGTATCCAGAACCGACTATCGCACAATAACGCGGTTATGAAGGACACTATTGAACTTCATAGAGGTATTACATTTTTGTAATCACCAATTTGGTATACCATACGAATTATGTTCACTCCCAAGACAGGCGACGATAGAACGTATTTTCATGACCACTCCACATTTAATAAATAAATTCTAAAAATGAAATTTTGCAATTTAATACTAATCATATGGCTTATTTAGACCGCAGAGATCCGCACAGAGGATGGAGTGATGACTCCCGACTAACGTTACGAGTACCGACCAATTGGCCCCAACGACCAAACGATCGCGGAAACGAAATCGAATTACCCAGTATAGCAATCAAACGAGAACCGGGTAGAAATCCGGCACGAGAGGCACGTCAACGAGGGGAATTCACCTTGATGAAGATGGAGAATATGGAAAGAAAGTATCACAGGAAAGCGAATCTGGCCAGGCAACGATTAGCACGCGTGAATCAAGACATCGCGAGCGGTCTGATTCCCAGTACCGACGGATTAGCTCCAGACTATGGGGTTTCATTCGAACTGAACGACCCGAGATTGCTACAGATGACCGCACCAACAAAACTGATTCTGCTCGAGAAATTAGTCCAGCCAGTTCTTCGAAGTCGACTCGGACCAAGACAACAAGGAGACCATGCATACGCCAGCCGACACCCGCAATGGACTTTCGCCAGTCGTTTTCGCCGAAACGTTCAACCCAAGGGTCGTGACGGCCTCGGAAAATTTGTATTTTTTTGAATAAAAGTTAATGGTTAATCTTAGACTGTTCAATTTGTTCTATTAAATGAAATAAAATCATAATAAAAAGTGCAAAATGAGTTCGAATTGTTTTATTTAGGAAAGTATGACAGAGTTTCAATCAAGGTTACTCCAGATTAGAACGTCGTTAATTGTAATATAATAAATAATTAGGCTTGAATTTGTTTTTGGTTTTGTTGTTAATCCATAGTAATAAATAAGAAAAATTATAGTACCCAAATAGTAAGCCGTGACATAAAGTTATGAGCAAAACGAGAAAATTGGTGATAAAACATAAACCTGATAATTATTTTTTTTATTATTGTAGACATGGGGCCCAACGAGAGTGGGCTGAGGAGAAGAAGCTCACACAGACTCAGAAAGTTCAGATACGCGGCCTAGTGATAGTGTTATCGGCGTGCCAAGAAGGCAACGCTGTAACCTACCCGTTGGTGTTTGCGCCGGCACAACTGGCCTATCGAGAGGCGACTGTTGCCACAATGCCCGTGAGAAGACTCATCAAACATCGCCCCGGAAAAGCAGAGTGAGCCAAACGACGGGCCGCAAAGATGAAAGAATAATATACTTGGAATTGTTGTTCAATAAATGTTTTCTCTTAAATTGAATTAATTGTACCAATAGATAATATATTCGCAAGATTTTGATATTCGATTAAATATTTTTTATCGTTAAATTGGCTTCAATATGGAAATTGTGTTTAATTAGACTAAAACTTGTAATAATGTATTGAATAATAGCTAGTATATTAATTTATCATATATGTCCACTTAGTATAATATAGAGCCTGTTAAATACTTTAGTTTAAATTTAGGATTTTCGATATAGTTTTCATGAATTTTATATCTAATCGAAGTTCAATTGAAGAATTTATTGAGAATTTGACGTAAACTTTTAAGAGAACTGCATCACTTTTAGAGAGAGTATTCCAACATATGAATATTTCAGAGTTTTATATATAATTGAAAGGTTCGATTTATCACTATGGATTGGGATTTTGATCAATTCTAGTATGCTTTAGAAGTTTGAATATCGAGTTTAGATGTAGTAAGTTACTAAGGGAAATATTGAGTGAGAAATTTATTCGATTTATTATGACGTAATAATAATTTGTATATCATTTTATACAGTGTTAAAAGAAATTAATTAAAGGTAAATATTGAGTAGAAATAATCATTCAATGTTAGATTTTACATGAAAATTATCAGTAATATATCAATTTTAAAGGATAAATTATGGCTAAATATTGAGTATGTGTAGATAAATATATGGTTTTAATAATCAGTAATATATCAATTTTAAGGGATAAATTATGGCTAAATATTGAGTTTGTATCGATAAATATAGGGTTTTTAATGATCAGTAATATATCGATTTAAAGTAGATATTTTCGCTAAATATTGAGTATGTGCAGAGAAATGTAGAGTTTTACATGAAATGCTCAGTAATATATCAATTTTAAGGAGAATATTATGGTTAAATATTAAGTTTTACGTGAAATGATCGGTAATTTACCAAATAAATGTGATAAGTTTAATAATTGGTTACGATTGAGGATTCTTAATCAAATATTTGTTGGGATATTAGGGTCTTACTATTGCATGTAAGAGAAATTCATTAACGATTCTTACTGCATTTTAATAAATCTAGCTATTGCAGGATTTATTTAAACAAATTTCAATGTGGTAATTCATTAAATTACAGTAACTTTAGGGGTTAAATCCAATGTAAAGTAGAGAAATCAATAATTAGCTTTATATGTAGAATTATTGTCAGTAAATTGTAGCTTATTAATGCAATCTTTACTGGTAACATGATAGATTTTAGGTGAATCGAAGATAAATTCAAGGATTGAGTAGATTTATCCTTTTTGTCGATGATTTGTGGTATTTATTGATACTATAATAGAAATTCATTAAAATTTTATCGAAGATTTTAAGGTGGTTGGATATCCATTTGGACATTAAAGTATATCAATTTTTATTAATATGCTAACAAATATTGTTTTCTTATACTGTTAAATTCATTTCGTATTGAAGAAAAGTATGTGTAGTTCAATAAATTGTTAAACTTTTAATAGGGATAATTAGTATATATTTTTATAGGAAATAGTTCTTCTCTTTTGGAAAAATTAAAAATTACATTCAATGAAATGAAACATTCAAAAGTTCAATTTGAAGTCCAAGTAGAATTTGAAAAAGATGGGGAACTCAAAGTAGATAGTATATCAAATCACGCTGCTTCAGTGACTACAACTTTTCTTGACATTGGTACAAAGAAAATAAATGAAAAGATTGTTGAATGAACAGAAGTAGTTTGAAAATAAACCGAATATTAGAAGTAAATTTAAAGGTAACCAAAGTTTCTAATATATCTAGGTTATCTGGACATAGTTATATTCCAACACCTAAAGCTCTAATATGTAAAAAGGTAATAGTTAACGTACAAAATACCAATAATTTATGTTTCATATATAGTGTTTTGGCTGTATTGAAATCTGATAAAATCAAGAAAGATAGACCAAGAAAATATTTACCGTATACGATCCTAACGATATGACAATGAAACTGTGTGATATCCCAACTTTTGTGAAGAAATATCTTGGTTTAGCAATTAATGTAATGATTTAACGAAAATTTTGAGGATAGAGAAGAACTTATAACGAAGCATTCATATTTAAATATAATTTACCGAACAAAAGTAACTGGATTGGATCAAATTTATTTATTATTGATAAAGGAGGGTGAAAAATATCATTATACAACAGTAACTAATTTACAATACTTGATGAATTGTCATAAAAATAATGATTGTAATGTTCGAATTTGTTGCAAATGGTGTGAAAATTGTTTAAATGGATTTCGTAAGCCAAAATCCTTTGAAAAACACCAATTTTGTAAGAAAAATCAGTTGGGTACTACGCTATATACATTACCAAAAGATAAATATTTGGAGTTTAAAAACGATAACACCTAGTTTCGTTATCTATTTTACCAAAAGATAACATTTTCAAAAACATTTGCCAATTTCTGATGGATTCTTATTAATCAACAACTTCACTGATATGACAAGTTACCATCATTTCATTGGTTAAAACTATGAATTTTGAAGAATATTCATTTGATAATTGTGAATATTGTTATTTGTGTAATAAGAACATAGTAAATAAGGTTAGACCATTTTACAGGAAAATGTATTGGTCCAGCATGTAAAAGTTGTAATGTTAATAGGAGCATCAAAGAATTATTACTTGTAGTGTTTTACAATGCATATAATTAGATTCGGATAAATTTTAAATAAGTCGGTGATTAGCAACAAGTTCAACATTATAATAATTTTAAATGACTTTTGTTGATTTATTTAAAAAGATTAATGAAATTATGTTCGATTGAATAGCAAGATTTCCTATCAATGCGGTACCAATAATATTTAGAAAATAATTTGAACATTAAAATTTGAATTAATTTGAGTCGTTGTCATTGGTAATAAATAGAATTAACCAATCAAAATCAAGTATTCTATAATTTCATTTTCAAATTATTATTTTCATTAAAATTTTAATTGATAAATTTATTAGTATTTTCAACAACCGGTTTTAGTTAAATAATAATAAGTTTATTGAAAAATAGTTTGTATGTTTTCAAATTATTTTCAAGAAAACTGTAATAATTTTAATATATTTATTAGTATTTTGAGTTTAGCGATTAAATTTATCGAAAAATAATGTCGTTATCAATAGTAACAGCCAATCAAAATCAAGTATTTTGTTTCTACTTTTTCAAATTATTTTCAAGAAAACTGTAATAATTTTAATAAATTTATTAGTATTTTGAGTTTAGCGATTAAATTTATCGCAAAATAATGTCGTTGTCAATAGTAACAGCCAATCAAAATAAAGTATGTGGTTTCTACTTTTTCAAAATTAATTTAAAGAAAACTTATTGAAATATGATTTTTATGTTGTTTCAAGAATAACTTTCTATTAAAAAATAAGTTCAGTCAATAATATTTCTAATTAACAATTGCATTTAATCAATCAATAATTTTACGAGTTTATTGACGATTAACAAATTTATATACTTTTTAATTTCAATAGAGATTTTCAATTTAATATTCAAATATTTATTCATATTTTCAAACCATTTTTAACAGGTACTTAAAAATTGTCAACGATTTTTAAATATATGTATGCTTTTTACCAACTACTCTTTATTAAAGACATGTGTTTACTTGGTATTTAGTAATTATTGGTTTACATAATGTTATAACTTTTAATCACATAGGGTTAAAAGTTATATTTCATCTTTTAGGGTTAAAAGTTATCTTTCGTTATTTAGGGTTAAAATTCTTAACCTTTTAAATAACTTTATAACGAACCATGTAATAGTTTATCCATAAATTTATCGAAAAGTATTATAATATACATAGTTTGAATCATAAATTATTGAAATATTTAATAGGTATCACCTGATGAATTTTTTAATGGTTATTTAATCAGTTTTGGCTACATAAAGCTTTAATGTCCGAAATTATCGGTTACTTTCATTTGTAAACCCAGTGACTTATTTTCATAAAAACACTAAAAACACAACGAATTTAGTTGATGGTATCGCTAATAATTTATAGAGTCGAATGAACTTGTAAATTAGTATCCGACTAACAACGTGAATTATTATCAAAATATTGAATTTTCATTAGAAACAGTATATTTGCTATAAATTTATAGAATTTGGTTAAGTATTTACATGTAAATAATCCTATTAATTATTTTCATAAACTAATCCAATGTTTAAATCCTATCTTGAATGAGTTATTTTCAAAATTCTTACATCAGTGGTGTCGGTAATAATTCGTTTGGGGGTTCAACTCCTATAGTGGGCGAATTATTTTTTATTTTAAAAATTAAATTTTTTAATAGAATATAAATCTATATATTTTATTTGATGTAAATTTAAAATTTTATAGAAATTGGTAAAGTAAGTCTTGTATAATTTTTTATATTTAGTTGAAATTTTAAACTTGTTGAATAATTTTCTTAAAATATTGTAAATCCAGTGTTCAAATTTAAGTTTTGAGTGACTTGATTTTAATTAAATAAACTATCAATATACTATAGTGCTTTTAAACTTAAATTTTCATGAAAATTAATAAAGTTTTATGATTATTTTGATAAAATTGTTATGTAATATACTACTAACAAAATAGTCAGTAAGCTAAATAATTTAGAATTGAACATTTATTTTTAAGACGAGTTTGATCTTAATTTATTATGTTTAATGATTATTTTATAATTTTTTATGTAATAATATAATTAACAATTGAAAATTTCATGTAAATATAATTTTTTAATATATCACATGTAAGTAACATGAATCAATGAGGTAAACGAAACTCATACGTTTTTATGAAGTAAAAAGTATAATAATAATACCAATAGTACTAGTGAGTGATTTTGTTAAGTCTACGACTTAGTCGTAGGCGTGTTGGGCACGGATGGGTGTGGATGGGTGTGGATGGGTGTGGATGGGTGCGGATGGGTGCGGATCGGTGTGGATGGGTACGGATCGGTACGGATCGGCGTGGATCGGTGTGGATCGGTACGGATCGGTGTGGATCGGTGTGGATGGGTACGGATCGGTACGGATCGGTGTGGATCGGTACGGATCGGTGTGGATCGGTGTGGATGGGTACGGATCGGTACGGATCGGTGTGGATCGGTACGGATCGGTGTGGATCGGTGTGGATGGGTACGGATCGGTACGGATCGATGTGGATCGGTGTGGATCGGTGTGGATCGGTGTGGATCGGTGTGGATGGGTACGGATCGGTGTGGATCGGTGTTGATCGGTGTGGATCGGTGTGGATCGGTGTGGATCGGTGTGGATCGGTGTGGATCGGTGTGGGTCGGTGTGGATCGGTGTGGATCGGTGTGGATCGGTGTTGATCGGTGTGGATCGGTGTGGATCGGTGTGGATCGGTGTGGATCGGTGTGGATCGGTGTGGATCGGTGTGGATCGTTGGTTGGTATGTGTGTGTGAAATGTTTAAGATTGTAGGTGTGTGGAAGGTTCTAGAATGTAGGTGTGTGGAAGGTTCTAGAATGTAGGTGTGTGGAAGGTTCTAGAAGGTAGGTGTGTGGAAGTTGGTAGGTGTGTTGGTCCACAACTACGTGACATAATAACAGTTAGGTAACTAGTCTCCGAGTAGTGACCAGTGATGTAATAAGTGACCAGTGACATTATAAGCGTGACCAGTGACATAATAAGTGACCAGTGGTCAAGTGATGTAATCACCAAAGGTCAATTACTAGGTAGCAACTAGTGGATAAAGGTCAATCTCCAGGTAGCAACAGCGCGTGCAGAGGTCAAATATTACGTAATAATTACGTAAGCTAGTGGGGGGGTTGTATCTGACGGGCTCACATCCTACTACTCATTTTAGCAAAATTAACCTATTTAATCAAATTGACTCGAAATTCATCGAAAACGCTTATACTCCAGAAAATAACTATGAGAATTAAGCTTAAAATGTAATTTGAAACTTTAAAAAAGAATCATCAAAATCTGACAACTAGGGGAAAATTGATGAAATAAGGTAAAAACGTGTAGGCGTTTTGTTTTACCACATCAAAAAACATACATGTAAGACCCCCCTATATAAGTCGATGCCAGATCGACATAATTTAATGCTATTTTTTTCAAAAATTTTTATAGAACCTTAAAGAATTCTTCAGAAGTAAGGGAAACTTATCGTTAAATTTATAATATTATTATTGATAAAATATATTTTATGAAAGATCTTAGGAAAAGTGCCAAATTTTGTTTTTAAAATACTTAGATTCAGCCTCAATATGATCCTGATTAAATGTTTAAGTCAAGACCAAGATGACTAGAAAATCTCATGTTCAGTTCGCACCACCACGTGCAACAATGCTTATGTTAAATTGATCTGATCGATAAATAATTCTCCAACGTTTATTTACTATAAAAATGTTTTTTAGTTTTATACTTCATTATTATTTATCATAATTATAATCTGAGTTAACTTGAGTATTTTTTATTAATCTTTCGTTCGGCCTGGTTGACAAGGAGGAAGGCTGAAAGAATTAGCAAAGATAAAAGAAAGATAAAAGCCTCCATTTCCCAAATAAAAAAAAGTAAAAAAAAAGAATTTATTGCAACAAATTTGATATTAGTGTTGGGCAAAAACTGATTAGCCCATATTTGTTTGACCAGCACGATGAGCGGAAAACTTAAATTTAGAAAAAAATGGAAAATGTAAAGAAAAATAAAATAAATAAAAATTAAATAAAATTTTTGTACACAAAAATATAAAAATTTAATTTTAAATCAAAGGGAATTAAAAAATTATAATTTTGGAATATTCTGGAAAATTACTTCTTTTACCGTCTCAAAACACACACATGAGAAATCGTGGTATATAACATTTTATTACTTTTACGTACTCTTTCTAAAGTGCATCTCGTAAAATTTCAGTACATTTTTCTTTTATTTAGTATATTTTCTGTTATTTACTACGTACATATCTCAGTTACCTATCAACTTATATTTTGATTCCTAATTTTGTGGGATCAACGAATTATTGAACGAAAGTAAATTTTGTTATTTTATAATTGTTATTTTATGTTATTACTATATTAATTTGATATGGTTATACGATTAAATTTATAGCAATTTTATTTAAATTTTCTTTTATAATATTTTAACAGAATTTTGTCATTGATTAGAATTCATTTTAGTTCGAACCTCCATCACGAGGCTTAAAATGAAAGATTTATCCGCAATCCGATTTTCCACACACTATAAACTACAAGCACACAAGCCAATAAAATGAAATTTTTGTTACCCCGGATCGAACCGGTGGTTAGTGGGGAACCCGTGGTGAAGGCAGTAGCTGGAACCGCTCAGTATTCTCCCTTCCTAAATCCTATCGCCCAACCCTCGAAAGAGTAGTGTTGAGGTCCTGGGAAAGATCTAAATATAAAGGCTAACATATGACGATGAAAAACATGTATAGAAGTTCATTTAGACGAAACGAATCAAAAATCAACTATAGGGTGAATTACAAACAAAATGCAACTCACTAGATTTACATAAATTTAAGTTAGAGGAATAACCGAAAAATTGTGAATTTTAACGTATATTCCTGATTAGCACCTCACGACTAACCACAAGCAACCATATATGATAAAGATCAGCTTAAAGTAAGACTTAGAATACACATTCTTTAGACCCATAATCAGATTTTTATATTATCATTATTTTTTTTATTATAAAGTTTTTGATATTATTACTCTAAATTATGGCTTCTTAAACCATGGGTCGTGACCCCATTTGGGGTCGCGAGAGATAAAAATACAATTTAACAGAAAATGTTTTTTAACTTGTAAAATTATTGTTATAAAAATAAAATAACAATTATCGTAGATAAATATATCATAAAATCTTCTAGTTCGGAAAGATTGTTTGTACCTGCATTTCTATTAAGAGTATTGTAATAACTTGAATAACATTTACTATGAATTAGAAGATGTTATAGGAATTTTAAAAAACTATAAATTTATTTTTCTTTTATATTTGTATGGGATCGTCAAGAAACTCGCAATCATAAATGGGGTCGTGAATTACAAAAATTTAAGAAGCTCTGCTCTAAATGATCGAGATTAATTTTGAATTTGAAAATTTCATACTTACCTTTAAAACGGAGGTCAAAATACAAACCACATAAATTAGAGCCATCTTATTTTAATTTTATATCAGTAATAAAGCGTTACCTTAAATTTTCATAAAAATTATTATTATTACCATTATTGTTCGGAATATTATTATTATTATTGTGATTATCTTTATTATTACCAGTATCATTATTAATATTATTATTACTATTAATATCATTACTATTATTATTATTATTATTATGTTTGTTATCAATATTATTATCTCTACTATTATTATTGATATTATTATTATCATTAATATTATATTACTATTAATATCATTACTATTCTTCTTCTTCTTCTTCTTCTTATTATTATTATTATTATTATTATTGCTATTATTATTATTTTTATTATTATTACTATAATTATTATTATTATTATTATTATTATTATTATTATTATTATTATTATTATTATTATTATTATTATTAATACGGGTACTATTATCATTAATATTGATATTCCTATTATGATTATTATCACTGGTTATTATTGCGATTGTATCATTATTTTCATTATTATTATTATTATTATCATTAATAAAATTATTAATATAACCTCATTATTAGCATTTTCATCATTACGACTATTGCTATCATTATTATTATTACCATTGTCTTTACATAATGTTTATCATTATTATTATTATTAATATTGTTGCTATTACCATTAGGATTCTATACTATCCCTATTATTATTATTATTATTATTATTATTATTATTATTATTATTATTAATATTATTATTATATTACTATTATCCATATTAATATTATCATTAATACATCAAAAAATTAAACCAAAAGAAAAAAATAATAAGAGAAACCCGCTGATAAAAATTTATTATTCCAAAAATAAAAGTAATCCACATCGATAAATTTCTGTCTGCTAAATTGCGAGGAATTGTTGGAGCTGAAACTGGGACTCCTAAAATTAAAAAATTAATAAATCAACATTAAATTAATTCACAAACCTTTTGGGAATTGATCATATTGCTGGGAGTCGGACGAATGGGCTTGGTTACTGCGGGGGAGTGTGAAAAGCAGAAAAATATTAATTAAAAAGTATCTAAAAAGCGATACTTACTTTTATTATAGGAATTGGAAATTGTTTAATAAGTTGCCATGGTAATAAATGGCAAGCAAAATGAAATAAATTTAGGTAATGTGATATATATTAGAAGACCTTCTAAATCCTTGATTTTAAGGGTTATGGCGAGAACTGGTAATATAAAATAAGAAATTTATATATACACTTAGGTTAATTACATTATATAAATTAAAATTTTATAATTTACTATATAGTCAATTAAATTAATTAATCCTATTTTTTAACGCTAATAAATTAATATTTTCAGGATTAAAGTGTAGGTTTTTAGGAAAATTAGGGACAAATATTTTGACATTTTAAAAATCAGGATTATTAATATAATTATTATTTTGATTATTAATGTATTTATAATTATTATGAAAATAATTATTATTGTTATTACTGTTATTGTTAATATAATTATTATTTATTTACTATTGATAGGAATGTAACGATCAAATTCTAAGTAATCAATAACCGCATTACCATGGTTCTCGATATCATTTTGACCTAGCGGGAATAGGAGGTGACCCAGAGTGTCCCCAAAAGTGTTCCAACTTCGTTGGCCGGTGCCAAGTTTATGAGAACTGTTGTAGATACTTTCCCCAAACCTATAAGGCAAATAAATTGCGCGTGCCTTCGTCTCTTCCCTCATCCAGATAGCATAATTAAATCTCTGAAAGGAGTGCCACCATAGAGCTATAAATGAACTTAAATAATTTTATTTTAAATACAATTTTTATAATCAATTATCCATAGAGGTAGGAATTATCAATTCGTTTTCTTTTAGTGGAATCGAACCGACAGTTGATAGAAGGGCTTAAAACCAAGCTGGCACAAAAGGCTGAGGCCCTGAGGCAAGCCGAGCAGAAGGCCCAGGAGCTGGAGAAGGAGGTTATAGAATTGAAATTAAGAGATGAGATCCGCACCTGACTCGTTCAAAGCGGAGCATCACTATCGGCCGAACAAGAGGCAATAGTGATTCGAAATGTAGCCGGAAAAGACATCGGAATGAAAATTCTCACTCCAGGACCTTCACACTTGCCAGAGGAAGAGCCGAAGCGAAACCGAAAAAGAAATCGGCCTGGCAAGAAGGAACTTGAGCGGTTATTTAAGCTCCACATAGCTCGCATGGTAGGACATATCTTAAACGCGAACGGTTTCTGAATACCGCGCGGACTAACATTGTAATAGACACTTAAATGTTGTATTTATTTGTTGAACTAAATAAGAATTGTATTTGTGTTTAGTTTTGATCTTGGTGATAAAAATAATTTGAAACAGTTAAGTATTTAAAATGTTAAAATAGTTAAATAGTTGAGACGGGCACCGATAGAATTAGTGCACGATGTCTTCTACTACTGCTCGTGAACCCACATGAGTATTAGGGCATATCGCTATTCCTGTGCTATCACTATTAGCAGTTTCCTGAGCTTGGCTAAGTAATTCTAGTATGCTCTAATTCTTGTTGCAATATCAATTTCGAAGTTAGCAAATCTTCTTAATTGACAAAAATTTAGGATTGATTTGATAGTAATTTTTGATAGACAACCGCTTTCATGGTATTTGGGGAGCTCTAAATTATCTCTTCTTATCCTTATATTATTGTAAGATAAGTTGTTTAGTCTGAATTAGTGACCATCAACTTCTTGAGGGCCATTTGTGCAGGGATCTATTAATCCAATAGCTTTCAACACCCGTAAAATTCTATAAGTAATACACATTGTAAAATTTTGAATTTAATAAAACTTATAAGTAATTAATTGTCTTATCTTGTTTTATTTAATAGTACCACAACCAACCTTTTTATATTTATATTCAGTGTATTGTTTTAATTTAATTGGAGTCAGAGAAAGTAGTGATAAGTTTGTAACCTCCAACATTATTATTAAAATTTTATTAAAGTTCATTACGTATTTTTAACATCAGAATAAACTCTTCTATTCAATTATCCTCACAATTGTAAAATGTATATTTATTGTAAAATCAAATATATTTAAATATTACCTTTACCCTAAAAAATCAAATAACATAAATAGTAAAATTCAACATAAAAGTTGATTAATGTTATTCACACTAATCACAGCACTTAAAAATCTGTTATCAATTATCACTAATGTTTCTTCGGTTTTATATTCAATTATGATATTATACGGATACTGTTATTCGGCTATCATTGTCATTGAATATCAATGCGCCATTGTTAATTTAGGCAAACATTTATCCTAAATTTGTTTGTGTCGATTTTAAAATATTTATTTATTTCAAAAGTTTTAATTTTAGTGTTATCTAACAAATGTTTTGTACTTTTCATCTGGCATTCATTGTAATAATCTATTAATTTGATGTAATTCACTCTGATATTTTATTACTTTATTACGATTTGATGAAATAATTTACCATTTTGATGCAATTCATTGAAAAATTTTATAACGTGACAATTTGATGAAATAATTTATTGATTTGTTTTAATATTTAATTATTTTGATATAATCCACTGCAATATTTTATAACTAATTTACAATTAGATAAAAGAATTAACTTATTAAATAAATAAAAATAAATAAATGTGGGACAAAGTAATTAAAAATAAATAAAATATTAACATAATATAATTATTAAATACATTATTAAAATTAAATATTAATAAAATAATTAATAAATAAGATGAAATTAATTAAATAAAAGTAATTAAAATAATTAATTAATGAATTTAAATAATAATAACACATTATTTGATTTGTGAAATATTTATTAATTAGTTAGTAGTAAGGGGGAGATAGTATGGCATCCTCCTCATTTTACACTACTCCGATCATGTGACAACATTGGTTTTTATAACTATTTTTACCATGTTTGGGTAATAATTAATATATATACAATCTAATAATTTTCTTATTAGTTCAGTAGAATGTTGAATGATGGTATGTATTGGTGGGTTACAGGGTTTCGAATCTTGCTTATCCTTATGGTTGCCCCAGTAACGCCATACAAAATAATGTTACTCGCCACTTGGCACCCGTTGCTAAGCAACGTTGGTAATGTGTTCAAGTGGTGGATTGTCCGCAAAAATTGAGTATTATCGCTAGTACTGTAATTGCTCGGACAACCCTCGGGTTCACGAGCTGTCGATAGAAGACCTATGCTCGCTTAGCTCTGTCCCTGTGGAAGTAAATTCATGATCGGATGTGGAGAGATGATCTAAAGTTGCGATGCGAGTACTCCTAGTAACGTCTGCGTGTGAGTGCCATTAGGAAAAACGTTAACTGTAAGTACAACTATTTTATTGAAATGAACAGAAATGTGAATTATCAACAGTTAATGGGACGGTTTGGATTGTTGGGCAGCTCGGCGTCGAGCACGTTCTTTACGTCCCGGCCGACGATTTATTGCGGACTGATCTACCGGTGGAGGATTCTTCTGCACCATCTGGGACGGGGCGAATACGAGCGGGTAGGTGACCGCTTCCCCCTCTCGACAAACCGCTAGGGCTACTTCTAGTCCTTGTATTTGGGTACGTAGGCTCTGATTGAGCTGTCGCTCCTCTACCCAGCCTTTCTGTGCCGCCGTGAGTCGGTGGTAAACCACTTTCGTTTTTGCTGGATCTGACCATGTTGCCTTTATCCGCTGCATTTCTCGGGTCAGTTGGATAATTTGGGTGAGCAGCTCCGCGTTTGACTGCCTTGCGTGATCCAGTTCAGTTTGTAGGATTTGTAGGGAAGACATCACTAAATCAAAAGAGATCATTTTAACTTCTTATTGACTAAATCAGATCATAATTTATCCAGTTAAACAAAATTACGAAAAAACGTAATGCTTTTGGGAAGTTACTGTCTGATTTGGGTACTAGGTTAATGCGGGTGGTCATAGTTAACTAATTGATTAAATTTTGTTAGAACTGAGTTATGAGATATTATTATTTATCACCGTTTGTTAAACCTAAAATAATTTATTTACGAGGACAGGATGTTGCAAAATCGTAATTCGATCGATGGTGGTCTATTGTGACAATGGCGCATTTCCGTTGGATAAATTTGCACGTTCAGTAGTCGTTGGTAATGATTGACCGGATTTCCGGCTAACTGGAATTTTATCAATTGTCGGATCAGCGTAGCTTATAGTAATTTATGAATCTAACCTAGACAGGATGTTATTTTACTGGTCGGTGTTATTCGAGAGTGTTCTCGTAGTAGAAGTTTCGACATGATTCAATATCCGGCATATTCCGCTAGCTGGTCAATTCAATGTATCTCTATGGAATTTTATTCATTTTGAACGGGTTGGAAATCTTGGTTATATTGCTCGATTTATTTCTAAATTTTGGAACGGTTTACTACTTCTATCTATTGGATTTTAACTTTCTCGAAATGTTTGCAGTACTTCTATTATCGCCATTGGATTTCTATTAATGATTAACTTATTACTTCGACGTCAACAATTGAAATGCTTTCATGTTATGGATGTTAAACTGGTTCCGATTGGTAAGCCGATTGCTGTATGATTTTTATTTGGTTCGTATAATACATTTTTTGTCGTTTTTAATCTTACAGGGAGATAGTCGTGGAACTTCTTGGTTCTCAAATGGGTTTGGGATTCTTATCAGTAACTAAACAAATACTATCGTGGGGATAATTTTATTTCTTTTCATAGTGACCTAAGCTATTTACTGCACTGATTCCTATCAATGTTGCTTTGATTTAATAATGCTGTAAAGTTTCACTCTTATAACAGTAATTTTGTGTTAATAAACAGATATTTAATTTTCCATTTACAGATTTGTTGATTTCTACCTTTAAAATTTAATTAATAAATTACCCATTTTTTAATCAGCAATTACCGTATTTTTAACCGAATGACTTAAATTAAACATTACCTTAACAAATTATAAGAAAATAAATTTTTACTCCGTGAATTATCAATTTTTAGTTAACGATTACACTTATGCTAAGCGATGAGTTATTTCATTTTCGACTAACTAGTTACTTTGGTTTGAAGCAATGAATGAATTTATTTTGATTAATAAATTTCCTTGGTTTAACCACCGAATTTATTTTCAATCCACGAGTTAATTTACTTTTAACCTATTTTAATTACTCCAATTTTTCCCCATGAATCCATATTAATTTACAGAAAAGTTTGTTCCCTAAATCAATGCTTTTCCCTACCCTTTTTAATTTATAGTTACTTTAAGTTAATTCAACGGTTGGTATTAATTACAATCACTCGAATATTTTACTTTAAGCAATAGCCGACTTTAGTTTAATAAATTATTTCAATATTTTTAATCAAAGATTTACTAGTTTATTTTTATTCAAATTACAATGATTTAACTTAATTTAATCAATGTGATATTTCGCTTCATAATCGTAAATTTTAATCAATAATTTAATTTAATTACTTGTTAAGTGATCTTACTAGTTTATTCATTTTAGTATACCGATAGTTAATTCACTTCCATTTTAGTTATCTCAACGATTTCATTTTAATTGATTCCAGTACCCTTTCCCTTTAATAGACCTTAGGCGCGTTTTATGTTTATATTATATTTACTGAGTGCCCACTGGACTACTCGGTGTGATGATTTTGAGCCGTGTGTAACGTAAGTTTAGGTCGATTTTACAGAAATGAGAAACGAGGAAGCAGCCGGAGACTCCTTCCTTATTTCTCGTTTCAGCTATAAGGATAATATTGACGTTACGACCCCTGCGTTCCGCACGCTGAGTTTTCACGGGTACATATCATTGGCGATCTTCCACGCACTTACATGCATCTGTACTATGTAGATTTTGCTTTCTTGCGTTATGTGTTGGCTGTAGGCCGGAAAAATTTCGACAAAAATATTAAGTTTAGTTTATTTAAACATATAAAACAATGTATTAATATTAATAATATTTATTAATTATAAACAAATAAACATAATTACCATTCAATGTCAATCCATAAAAATCGCATAAAATTGCATATAATAAAATAAAACAAAAATACTTCTCCCCACACGCCGACATCCAAGCAGAGCTCTACCGAGGTTGCAAGGATGTGACGTGGAGAGAGAGTTCCAAAATGAACATTTCTCACCTAAAAATAAGTTGAAAACGGTTTGAAAATAGCTTTAAAAACAATTTCAAAAATGGTTTGTAAATGGTTTTAAACACAACTTCAAAATTGGTTTCAAAATGGTTGTTTCGAAAAACGGTTAAATTTAATGTGAAAATGGATCAGTATATATACCTATTTTCCTCGCATGTTAAATTTGATGCAGTAAAACAAAATTCGACCTTGTTATTTTCTAGTGAATTCTATTCTTCAATTTTATTATTTTTTGATTTATTTTAATAATCCTTCATTTAGAATTTTTATTGAATTATTACTAATTCAAATTTTTTGATTTAAGTCTCATTTTCATGAACTTTTATTAATTTTTCAATTTTGTCGAATTTGTTGTGTTTTCTTGTTATGTTTGTGTTGGCTTCGTGCGGATCTTGGTGCGTTTTGTTATTATTTTAACTTATTTTCATGTTTATTAATTTTATATTTAATTCTCCTTTTCTCATATTTGATAGGGTTTAATTGGTGTTTCAATAGGTTCATTTAAATTGCCTGTTGTATTTGTGTGTGTGTTACTGATCCATTTAAACATTCCTCAAGGCCGTTTACGTTCTGGCCCAACAGTATATAAGAATGTATAAGAACGATGTGAGTGTTTGACTAAGAGCACTTTTTCACAATAATCACCTTTAATTGTTTTATCCTGATTTGACTTTAAGTAATAACGAATTCATTTATATTTCCCTGATTCTCTACTTTAATGAATTCCTATTCTCCACAATATCCTATTCTCAGGTTTTCCCGTCCTTACCTAATGCAAAATATCAATTGTTCTCAAGTTCGACTTGCTCTATGTAGTAGTATAATCGGTTTGATTGATGATTCTCAACCCAAATCGTATCTGCCTGACAATCCTCCCTCGGTGACTTTCTTTCGTAATTTCATCGTATGACCATATAAACAATTACCCTACCGTTCACTTTCCTAATTATAATCTTTTCCCACCTCTTCCCATCAATCATTCTGTCTTGATAATGTCCTTTTGAATTCCTTTTTGTTTACATTCTTTGTTGTTTCACTAACTCGGGTTTTCCCTTAATTAATTAATTAAAGATTTTCGGTTTTTATCCATAATGTTGCTTTTTTCTCTTTTTTAAATGTATTTTGATCATTTTATTATAATCATGATCTTCTTCGTTATTAAATCTCTATCTGACCCTTTTTTCAAATTCAAATTCGATAATTGGTTGATTTTCTAAAATTTTACATTTCTTAAATCGTCTTATTCTAGTTGTGACTTTTGTTTCCAGTTTTAAAAGATTGGCGCAGACTAAAAATTTTGAAATTAAAACAGTACATATTAGAGGATAACAAATATAGCATAAATATATATGTAGATCAAACAAGGAATTATAATTATTGGTGATGATAACAATAATGACAATTCGATTATTTTCCCTTCAATTTATGACAATTTATGATCATTTCATTTATTTAGACAATATGTGATTCATTTATGTGTATTTCACTATCTTGAACAATCTGTGATTGATTTTAACAATTTATGATAACATTTAATGAAAACTTGAGAATATTAATGAAAAAGATATTTATGTGTTTTTATATTTTAAAAATGAGAAAATACATATATAATAATTAAATTTTTAATAAAACGCTCTCTTGGGGCTAATTAATTAATTACACAAAAAATTTTAAGTTTAAACGCAAGACGTCAATAATAATTTGTAACAAAACCGAAACAATAATAACAATAGTAATAAAAATCAAAATAATTGACTCGAGGCGTCATTATAGGCATAAAAATGACACTTTGGGTGTCAAGAAAAACAAAAAAATACTATCAAATCAACCCTAAATTTTTGTCAATTAAGAAGATTTGCTAACTCAGAAATTGATATTGCAACAAGAATTAGAGAATATTAAAATTACTTAGCCAAGCTCAGGAAACTGCTAATAGCGATAGCACAGGAAACAAAAAAAAGATAAACAAAGTCATTGTTATATATATGGGGTGTCAGGAGGTCATTTGACATGGGCCTCCGAATTCTGAAGGCCTCCAAAATATAACCAGCAACACTATTAGGAACTATAAAAAGGGATCAAAAAATTTACTTCGCGCTTTTACGTAGTTACTACATTTTAGGGCAGCAAAATATTTTACATGTAATAAAATTGGATAAAACTATAGCTGATGTCGCTGTCGATATTGGTCCAGGATCGCGTAAATGGTCTGGCGCCACTTGGTACATTGCAAAGACTTTAGATTATTCTGAATTGATAAGTTCTTTTGCATCTCTAAAGGCTCAAAAAGCACTTTCTTTAATTTCATTATTAAATTTCCTTTTGGTCTTTTCATATTTTGAATTAAATGTTTTATTCAACAAGTTGATACAATTTCAGTGGATGGGCCACATCTATTACCAGACCTGAACCTCTATGTGTCTTTGACTGTTTCTATATATGCTGGGCACCTGATGGGTAAAAGATATAAGATTTTTGAGACCTTTTCAAGGGAATCCCACCAGATGCGCATATAAAAGCATAACTATTGGATACCCGTCAAAATGACGTTGGAAATGTATTCCAATGGGCGGTTTCTAGTAAAATGTGAGCCATATTACCAAGACTGCTAATACCCTAGAAAACCTTTAGGTTCACCAGCTACCATAGAAAGTATTCACGCTCATTTTAATTGTCTTTCTATAATCAATTTTATGTTAAAACAATATCGAAAATGTTAAAAATAAACGAATTATACGAGATCATGTAACGATTTAATTTCATAATTGTTCGAAAAGGTTTGGATAAGACGTGTTGACGATAAAATAATTATTTGATGCAAATTTCCTGTTGGTATTGTTATCAATTTGATATGTTCGTTTCAGCAGTAATATTGAGGGATATAAATCAAATAAGATATGTACAGGGTCGTAATAATTTTGTTTTAATCAAATATATTATCCGAAATATGAAATTCACATCCCTTCCCTTTAAAATCTCACAATTCAAACTTTCGATTTTTATGGATTAAAAAATAATTTCGTTATTCCGCATGCCGAATCGGGTGAGAAGTTAGGTTTGAGTTACTTATTGATAATTTTATTGATTAAACTTTTTAGGAATTGTGGAAAAAACTTTTGTGTAGTTTTCTTTTTGACTCGAAACTTTTTTTGGAATTTAATTTAATAATCAGAGGTATTGGTTAGTTTTATAACCATTGTATTATTTTAATAAATAATTTTGGAGTTATGTGTTTCATTTTAGTTTTTCTTTAACTATTTAATTAGCATATTTAAACGGTAAAATTAAAATTGAACGAAATTTCTTCGAATTATTAAGTTAACAAGAAAAAATTTTATTGAACAAAGAGTCATTCATTTTTGTTTTTATTCTAAAGCTGGACACTGAAAGGTAATCAAAATGTCAAACCTGTCTAAGGGTAACTACTTCCCACGCAGTGCCTGCATAAGAAATTTAACTGCTAGTCACCCGTAAAAATTGATGTTGGCACTGTTAACTAGTGGGCTGAATATTAGCAAAGGGTGAGCCTCTTTTCAAAGCCTGCCAATGACATAATACTCATATGGGTTCACGAGCTGTCGTAGAAGACATTGTGCACTAATTCTATCGGTCTCCGCCTCAACTATTTAACTATTTTAACATTTTAAATACTTAACTGTTTCAAATTATTTTTATCGCCAAGATCAAAACTAAACACAAATACAATTCTTATTTAGTTCAACAAATAAATACAACATTTAAGTGTCTATTACAATGTTAGTCCGCGCGGTATTCAGAAACCGTCCGCGTTTAAGATATGTCCTACCATGCGAGCTATGTGGAGCTTAAATAACCGCTCAAGTTCCTTCTTGCCAGGCCGATTTCTTTTTCGGTTTCGCTTCAGCGCTTCCTCTGGGAAGCGTGAAGGTCCTGGAGTGAGAATTTTTACTCCGATGTCAGGAAACTGCTAATAGCAATAACACAGGAAACAAAAAAAAGATAAACAAAGTCATTGTTATATATGGCTCCCATTTATTCGCTATGTATTTTTTACTAAACGCTATGTATTTTATAAGTGCCTTTATGTATTTTTTTCTAAGTAAATATTTATAAAATGCTAAGTATTATATTAATTATATAAGTAAAAAAATAGAATTCATTAGGTATTTAATTATTTTATTATAGGTAATATTTTTAATTTTTATAAGTAAAAAAATACAATAACTAAGTAAAACAATGAAAGATTCATAAGAATAAACAAAAAGTGACACAATAAAAAAATCCATAAAAATACAAAGACTATTTCACAAAGACTATTATAAAAATATTTGAAATTATTGTTTTAATAAGGCTTTTTTAGCTTTAGTTGGTCTTCCTCTTGGTAGTTTACTTCAAATAGAAGTATTCTTAGCTACTGCCGGTACTTTGCAATATTTAAGTCTGATTGAAATGCCGACAACATGCTTGCAAATAAATTTTTTAAAAAATGCTGGACAATTGTACTGACCGTCGACCAAATTGGCTTTATCGTTTGGTAAATTAATGCGCCAGCAGTAAAAGCTCGCTTCATAAATTGATCGAATGTTGTCCAGCGCATTTTTTTAACTTTGTCAATGTCTACTTGAGTTATAGTTGCGTCACTAGCTGAAACATAGTAGTTTGTCGACTGTTTTTGGGGCACCGAAAGAATTGCCGAAAATAATTGTCGAAAAAAATAAGATCTAAGAACATCTTAGAAAAAATTAAGATTTATTGATGAATTTTATTAATTGACATATCGGTTTTTTTATTTTACTTTTCTTGACTTGGCATTTATTTATTTTACATAGTTTTTAATTAATTACTTAGCGAATGTATTAAATATCTAGAATTAATTAATTAACATAGAAATGTTTTACTCTACTGATACTGTGTATTTATCTACATAGAAAGTGTTTATAAAATACATAGCGTTTGGTAAAAAATACATAGCGAATAAATAGTTCTTGTTATATATATATATATATATATATATATAGGCCCTGGAAGATGGGGTGCCAGGAGGTCATTTGACATGGGCCTCCGAATTCTGAAGGCCTCCAAAATATAGCTAGCAACACTATTAGAAACTATAAAAAAAGGATCAAAAAATTTACTTCGCGCTTTTATGTAGTTACTACATGAATTTTTCTAAATTAAATTTTAATGATAAATTTAATATAATGATGTCAATGCTGGCTTTAGTAATTTTGAATTTAATGATAATTGTAATTTTTCTATAACTGAAAGTTTTGATAAATTTAATTTTGATACTATTAATAATGATTTGAATATATTTCAGTAGTAAATGACACCAATAACGAAGGAAATGAGTGGATATTCCACTCTTTCCAGTAACAAAAAGAAACAAACAAACTACAAAAGTTCGAATTATGTTTGATACGGCCACATGAAATAAGGTAATTGGGTTAAATAATATAATAGCGACCGGGTCAAAGTTGCAGAAGGATGTTTTCGATATATTAATTCGATTCCGAAGGTCTAGAATTGTTCTGACTTGTGATTTCTCTGAGTTATACATACAGATAAAAATAAAGAAGTGGAACAAGCCAAACTTTCATATAAAATCAGTGGAAGATAGGCCTAAAATAAAACCGGTTGAATCGAAGGAAGTCAATGAATTAAATAAACTGAAAACAGATGAAGTAGAATGGTTGGTAAAAGAAACCAATCATAATAAGATAGAAAGAATTTACAAAAATCAGATACATTAGAAAAAATAGGAAATCCGAGGAATGTGATCAATATGGTTAAGAGTTAACACAAAAGGGTTATTGGGGGAGGACAGTCAATTTCAAAGATAAATTAAATGGGTCACTAATCATATCAAATCAACGGTTCAAAATCACGATACCGTTAACCCACTAATATCACGAGACCAGATCTTTGTAAAATGGAGCCACGCTTAAATATACTTTGCCAAAATACACCAGCCCACCCATCTCACTGCTGATATAATATTTATTTAGTACGATATTTCGAGTTAAAATAAATTTTTTAACCTATATTTTATTTATGTTGGGCTAGCACTAAGCTTTGTTTGAATGGATTGAAAATGGCACGCAAACACAACATGTAGATTTAAAATCAGACCCATAAACATCAAATAACTACCTTGAAATGCGAGAAACACATAATTAAAAATATAAAATTGAAAGACATAAAAGTAAATTGAAATAATAGCAATTGCATCAAGATCCACACGAAATGACATAAAAATAACATAATAACAAAAGATTTGAAAAAAAAATTGACAATTTACGTAAAAGTAGAGTTAATGAAAAAATTGAATAAAAATAAAATAATTTTAATTAGAAATAATTCAAATAAAAAGCTAATGAATAAGTTGTCAAATAAAATCGAGAAAATAATAAAAATTAGAATTTGATTAGACCAATAATATCAAGGTCAAATTTTGTTTTACCGCATCAAATTTAACACGAAGGTTAGGGTCACAGAATAGGTATATATACCAATTCATTTTCACAGAATTTTAATGCATTCACTTAGTGAGCAAAGTTACTTTTCTTCAGAGAATCCGAGAATCACTGTTCAGCCAAATTAATCAAAGAACCAACTATCGATAATAATTTTCCACACTACGAACTCAGGCATCCTTCTATGTAAGCCCTACTTGAGCGTATGCGTGGAAATAATTGTTGTTCGTATTAATGTATGCCAGAAGAGGAATGTGATAACTATGTAATGACTCGAAATATATGTTTAAATGAGAGAGTTGAACATGTCGAAATTTTTCCGGCCCACAGCCACACATTATGCAAGACATTAAAATACGACACAACTATCAAGCTGTATACGTGCGGTTTCTCCGTCTATAGCTTGTGCCCGTGAGGGTTCAGTCTTGCGCAATGACGGGCTCAAACGTAAAATTATATTCGCCTATAGGGGCAGTGGGAAGATCGAGAACTAGTCTTTTGGCTGGATCTCTTTCACCCATCTCCCGAAAATTCGACCTAAAATCTATAATACAAATCGGCTAAACTTATCACACCGAGTAGTCCAGTGGGCACTCTTAAAATCTAATGTGAACACATATCTTTTAAGATCAAATTCAAAAGGTCGGAAGGTGGAAACTCGGAATCGATGCAACTAATTTAAATACACTCATGAATAACATTCTGTAACATGATTGAAAATAAAGAAAGATACACCGCATCAATCCAAAAACAGATAAACTATATAATTTTCAAGGTAGCAATAGCTGACCATAGTTAATTATGTACCATAAAATTGTGCTAGTGGAAAAACTTTAAAATAATAATTAAGAACCTAATTAAATTAAATACTGGCTTAATAATATCCTTAGATAAAACGGAAAGAAACTAGCAGTACCAGAATGCTAATAGCAAAGCAGGTCTAATGTTCTCGCTGAAATAAAATTTAAATGACAATAAATCAAAGCAGGGTAATTTGGATTAAAATACTTATAGTAAAGTCATGATAACCCTTTCGCAGAGAAAAATAAATCCTTAATATAAAAATAATATTTGAAACGGACAGTTAAAATTTAACCACAAAGAACTATTTAATCAATAGCAAATACATCGACCACAATATCTTTTCACAGAAAACAAGATACATGACACAACAATAACGATTGAGGTAAGCAATTAAGTTACCATCATAAAGTATTTATTTTTATCAGTAAAAATAAATAAACACGAATATCCTTTCAAGGAGGAAAAGATTATTGATATAAAAATAAAATGTGAAAAGGACAATTAAGAAATTAATCGTAAAAAAGTTTTTTAATCAATAAAGACAACCACATGCGAAATCCATAAACACATCTATTACAGCATATAAAAATTAAACGCTAGCAAAGGTGGCGTATCATAGAACTTATTGATCGACTCTTTATTGAGAATTGATAGTGAACAACAGTAAAATCCAGTAGGAAATTGTGAATACTGTGAACCCAGAGCAGTAGAGGTTTGAGCATGGATTTTTGAGGACGATAAACACCATGACGAAGAGGAATGAATTACCAATTGGAGAGTAGAAGTGAAAAGAGACCCAGCATTCATGAAAGAACTGGGAAGAGAAGGACGATAATGTACCTAGTTCGGATGAACTAAGGGATAAGAACCCAAAGAGAATAACATTCATCCTGTCGGTATAACACTAAATCAAGCACAATAAGTCCCAAAATAAATACTCTAAAATTGTTGACATCAGAGAGAAATATAGACCAAAATCGATCAAGTAATCTTTGTGGAACGAGAATTGTCACACTCCATTGATAAAGTGAAAGGAAACTTCATAATTCCGCACAAAATATCCCTAATAGGCATATCAACCCAGCTAGAAAATTGGCCCTAAAAATATAATGGAATAAATAGAGGGATAATAAATAAGTTTCCAACCAACCGTAACCACATTTAATCTGATAGAAATCCAGTAAATGGTGATTTACACTGGCGATTCAAGCGTAACAGATAAGCAATTAATTACCCATAATAGGAATAATTTCTACAATATTAACAAAAAAAAATAAAATTGGTAAAACGAAGTACACTAAATGCTTAGAAGGTAAATAAACTATAGTTAATGGGGGGATAGATTAGTCGAGCGGCGCTGAGTCAACATTATGAACGTATAAATAGAGTTACAGATTTAGTAAGTTAAATAACATTGCCGACAAATGTCTAAACAAAATCAACCGCACTCAGATGGTAGGCGTGGAAGGTAGGAGCAGTTCGGAGATCGTTTCCAGGATCGCCAACCGCCTAATGAAGGAAGACTGGAAGGAAACTTCGTCGATCGTAAACGAGGTAAATAACTCCCTAGGGCCGAAGGACTACGACGGCGTGCTCAAGGTGGAAAAAAATAAATTAACACTTTATGTTTTAACATAAAAATTTGTGTGGTATTAACCCCTAAATGCACACCTAAAAGGCATATTTTATTAACTTTATAGCTTGCAATATAGAGTTAAAATGATGGATATCAGAAAAACAAATATTTTAACTAGTTTTTATTGAGTTATTTTCAATGCTCGATTATTTACGAGTGTAAATATTTTAGCGGCATAAAATGTAACGCCGCTCGAGTTAATTCGAGTGTAGTCAATTTGGCCGGTTTAGCACGCTCGAATTAACTCTAGGATGCGCGTTAAAGGGTTAATCTAATAAATCTTTTAACTTTGATTTTTTCTCTTTACGATAACTAGTGTATAGGATTATCGGAGTAACCAATTCGATGAGAAAGCACTTAAGGGACCGAAAATAATAAGACGGGCAGAAGCCTTCTAATGGCAGCCCGCTGAACCCGATATGAGGCCGGACCTTAGCAGTTCTGGAATCAGAACTCACCTTAACGGTCTCATAACCAATGGTTGTGGTTCCAACGTTGCCTAGCAACGGGTAACCATTGGCCGGCGCGAGATATTATATGTGAAGAGGTCAAGGTCACAAACACCACTAACCCCACACTTAATAACTCTTTGAAATCATAAGGAAAACTTTTGTTTTGTTTTTTTGTTAAATAAAATAAAATTTTTTACAATTTTGCAATTTTACTTCCGATTCCGTATTTATATTTATTTTCATAAAAATCTAGTTGAGTGAAAATAGTTTTACCTGAAAAAGTCGTAGACAAAAGTGTTCAAGAATCTCTGAACTTAATTTCAGTATAAACATAACAATGCAAAATCTTTTGGCAATATTATTAAAAAATATGGAAACAAAACTAAAATATTTTAAATAATTTATTTAAACTTAAAATTTAACAAATGGATTTGTTTAACCTTATCAATATCATTATTTCATTAATGCGGTATTTAATAAAATTATTAAATAGTAATTAATATACTTAAAAGTTTCCTAATGAAATTTTACTTTTACAAGAATTTTATTTAAAAATTATTTGAAAATAAATTTTAATTACTAAATTAAAGTCTATACTAATTGTAAATTAAATATATTTAATGAATTACAATTGTTTAATTGATTTTAGAAAATATTTATAACATTTCAAACATGAATGTATATGATATATATGATGATAATCGAGATTTCGTTAACTTCAAAATGGATATTTTGATCAATTCTCAACAGAATGTTTCAATTTTTCAAATTGAAATTGGCTATCAAACTAAATTCCGTGATGTTTTTCAGGTATACATTGAAATTTGCTAATTAAATAATCAATAATTATGGAAATTAGTTCGCAAAAGAAGCACTTGAAAAATACAATAAATTCATTATCAGTGATGATAATCATCATTTTTTGTATATAAATAATAAAGGTGAAGAAGAGCAGTTGTTTTACGAGGACTGGAATACGTTCGTAAAAGATCTTGATATTTTGTCATTTGAGAATTTTTCCAGGTTTCATCAATTTATATTTGTAAACGATAAAACTTAATATATCATTAAAAAAATGAAACGTAATTTGATTACATAATCGACTAATATTTCATAGATAAATAAAATCAACTAATAATTGAGTTGTGAGCTAGTGAAATATTTCAACCGATAATACAAATAATCAATGAGTGAACACGCGAGCGAACTTGCTAGTCGAGGTAGCAGCTACACAGATCACCGGTAAATTAAATGACGCGATCAATGACTAATTGATGTATAGATGTATTGACTTTCTAAATCTCTTACCGTCCCTGTTGGCATCCTTTCGCTCATTGATTTATTCACTGTCGTAATTGGTGTCGGTTTCACATTGCGTAAGGTTCGGCAAATAATTATCGATTTTTATTCCATCTCACACCAACATATTAACAAAGAAAAAACAGTGTAAGAAACGAAAACCAGTTAAAACATTTTTGGCTCTGAGGTACGCCTTGGCTAACAACAGGAGAAAGCTAACATTTGCATAATGGGAACCTATGTGACAACAAGTGAAACATGCGCTAATTAACGCGCAAGATGCAATGCATGCAAAACTATATTAATTTGAAGCATAATTATGATGTTGTAGCAAATGATTTACACTATAATGGCCGATCACACAACTTGTGTGCCATAACCCGGTAAACCAATCACGGTGGATTGCACAGTTGCCAGTTTGACTGGGTTACCACGCGTCTTACAAAGTGTAGCGACTCCTCCTGAATCCCGATGGGAAACCAATGGTACGCGTGCAGAAATATTCAACAAAACCTGTGATAACGATAGAAATTCACTCCAGATTGAACGGGAAAAGAATTGAAATTTAGGAAATTATTATGTTATTTCTCTTAGATTATTAAAATGATTAAAATATTTGGAAATCAAAAGCTTTTTATATACATCTTTCATAAGACTTTAAAAACTCATGAACTATTTATTAATTTGCTCTGAATTTTATAAAAAACTTTCTTTAGTTTTAATTTTATTAACAAATTTGAAAAACAAAAAAATGAAAAAAAAGAGGAAAAATATTTTAAATTGTATATTTTATAAAAGATATTTAAATTTTAAATTTTTAAAATTTTAGGTTTAAAATGCTTTAAAATTAAATTTAAGCAGAGCAAAATACAATGAAGTTAATTTTAATGAACTTTTATTATTATTATTATTATTATTATTATTATTATTATTATTATTATTATTATTATTATTATTATTATTATTATTATTATTATTATTATTATTATTATTATTATTATTATTA
>CM039680.1:209866572-209874072 GCA_022537955.1 Schmidtea mediterranea
AATGCATATCAATTAGAGATGTATTATACATTATTATAATGCTCCATTTATGTCCAATCAACTAATATATTCACGGTTCACCAATAACCATTTAGGTCTCTTTAAATTAGCTTTGACATTTTCTGTCACCCTGATACTGTCCAACGCATCACCTTATCATCAATATCCAAGGATCATCCTTTGTCAATGGCATCATTCACTATTGTTTTCATTGTGCTATCATATATATTATATCTATCTATTTTATTTGCAATATGTTATACTAAAACTCAGTCAAATGTTGGAAACTATTATAACACAAAATCTGACTATTATAAAATCGTAAAAACTCAATTATGAATCAAAATTAAACTCAATTTTGCAGTTGCACGTGTTCTTAAAATAAAATAAAGACAAAATTCAATTACTTATTAAATTACTCTTGATGTATAATAAACAAGAATTTGCAATGTGATTTTTGTGTACACGGATTACGGCAAACAAAATGTAATAACTGGATCATGCGGATCTCTTTTCTGCAACTAGAGCTGCCACCTTTCAAGATTTCGGCTTGAGAATCAAGATTTCAGAGTAAGTCTGAAGACTCAAGACTTGGAAACCGAATCTCAAGATTTTATAAATTTCGCATTTCGGGTATATTTCTTTCTGGGTAAAAGCATTTACCGGGTAAGTTACTTTTGACAATTCGATGAAAACAACGCAAAACAAAGACTGAACTTTGAATATTGGTTTTGTTTTTTTATTATAATATTACGCTTATATTTCATTCGTTAGTTCATTATAGCGCTATTTTGTACACTCGGAATTTGTAAAAAAGGTTGTTTTTTTAATTTTTGCTAATACCCAAATTTGGCCATTTTTCGTCCTTTGCTCCGATAAATATTTTTAATATTACATTGCTTATATCTTATAAGAAATAATATTTTACTTTTAAATAAAATGTGATAATCGGAATCGAAATAAAAATTGAATAAACGAATAATGAATTTTGCATTTTAGTTTAGTCTCAAGATTTGGCAATCTGTTAAGGTGCAGCCCTATCTGCAACACTCTGTAAGGGATATCGATGTAAGGTTAATATCGATGGGTAAACAAGAATGTTAATTTTGGGCCTCATTTGATGCTACGAAAATGGTCGAACTGTTTTGGGCACATTTCAAATTAAGACAAATAAAATAAAATGTATCAGTCAAAGTTTCACCTAATAAATATAGAACTTCTTACCAAGATAAATGATATTCAACGAATGTACAATAGGGGCCACTCATGCCGAAGTGGATAAATATATCCAAGTTTTCTGATATTGTGAGATTTAAACGCGAGTTCCTTGACGAACAGGATAATTGCATTGTGAATAATAGTTTTCTTATTCCTTGCTGATCTTTGCTCGATGAATAAATACATACCGAATTTCACCGAATTTTCTTAAGAACTCAATAGTCGATTTGCTTTCCACGAGCTACTAACCATTTCTTTAAATTCATTTGTCATTTCGTTTCTTTTGTAAATTCTGTTAGCAGTACTTTTAATATCTAATCCTATCGTCTCCATTCTCACATCTAATTAGGCATTTGTATTAATTAACTTGGTAACTCAATTATTGCTATTTATACCACGTTTACTATTTTTGTTAATATTTACAAAGATAAATAGTGAAAATTACCAATTTATTGCATATTCTGGGTCAGTGGTTCCCAAACCTTCTCGGATCGAGAGCAATTTTAAAAATTAAAATTATTTCTTAACTCATTTCATTAACGTAAAAATTCGATCATTTTGGGACATGAAATTCAAAATAAATGTGTACGTTTAAGTGGTTTTTTTTCTTATTTAATATATTTATTTATGAAATATCGATCTAGAAATCAGCAAGTCTTATATAAATATTTATTATAAATTCCTTGACTGAGAAATTATTAAATCGATTATTAAATTACTAAATTGATTATTAAATTATTATAACATTATTGTGGTAAACTAAAAAAGTAATTATGAAGAAAACAGTATTTATATAAATGGCACCTCTTTTTAAATCAAATTAGCTTTATTCTTACTAACACCATCAACAACATTTTAATAAAAATAGACAAGTTATTCATTATTCGATAGAGAAAAGCCAATATTTAGTTAACACGTTGAAGAAAAATGTCTTTCTGCAGATAAAAAATTAAAATTATTTAGGTAACCTTCCGCCGGGTACAACATATAAAAGAACAACGACTGGCGTCATATACCTGAGATTCACATAAAACAATGTTATTTATAAGAATAAATGTATTTATATTTCTGAAGCTGCTGGATGTGTGGTGTAATTCTGTTAATTGAACGCTACTGTGACTGGTATAACTGTTGCGCCTTACGGAAGTCAAATTGGATAAATTATACATAATACTATCAATTTGCATACAATATTGAAATAACAATATCATGTTGACTATTAAAATTAAAAATTTTAGGCAAAATTACAAATCAATAAATTGAATTTAATTACAACTGTGAAAGAAATACTTGTTTAAATTGGATAAACTATGCATTATTTGACCGAGAATAGTTTTATTATTTTCATTTTCAATCTTATGAATTTGTCGAGAAACATTCTATCGAAATATCTTTTAAATCTGTATTTTTTAAGTTGAAATTTGTTGATCTTTCAAACGTTTATCAAGTGTTTTAATGGATAAAAGGTTGATAGAGCATGGTAAGTCCTAAAAGGAGGATATTGTAGTATTTTAAGTCCATAATCATGTATTGCATTAGTGAAAATTGGAACATTGTTGTGCAAATAATGTAGTAAACTAATCCTTCTTTTATATTATTTATTAATGTAAAAAGAGACAAAGGTTCGAAGGCATTCACTCAAAACTCTAACTTTCTTCCTGTTTAATTCAAAACAACAATCTTTCATGATGAAGGTTAAAACTTTTGAAACAAATTGAGCGAAACATGTTCTTACTTTCTAAAGATCTATATTAATATCCATTTCCGACTGTACATTTTCTTTCTTTTACAAAATTTCAATTTTGAAGTCTTACTGATTTATAATCTTTTATTTTAGGCTCTTTACCATTTAAAAAAAGTCTTGCCAATCCTAATTCTTACAATATATTTTAATCTCTGAAAATATCGTCGTACTTTATGTAATTTGTGAAATTTTAACCCCCAGAAAGAAGTGTGATGCTTACTCATTTGACAGGCCCACATAGATCTGAATTGGTGAGTTCTAATCCGATAAAGAATCTCTATTCAACATATAATTATTGCATATCTGACGGAGACAATTTGTTCATAGTCCTTCTTTAAATAACCGAATATTTTATGAACCTTTGAATATAATTATATTTTCTTTAATTAATGATTTTTCACATTTTCACTCATTAATCAATCTGGACACTGATTGATATATGTAACTCAATTGAATGCGTCAATTGATCTTTGATTTATTGTACAGGAACCAAATTTCATCCACTATGACGAGGCCGATGATAGAATATCATTTGATAAACTATGTGAATTCATTATAAATATAATCATTCATTGGCAAAAAGGTGCAATTATTTTATTGAAATGTCCTTTTTAAAATTTGGAACACTTAAAAGAGAAATGTATTTAGAATACATGCAAATGTTATACATTATTGTTATAGGACTTAGTGAAAGCTTACATTACTAAAATTGAAAGACATATCGAGAGAGTATTGCGACAAAAATTAACCTTTTCACAGTGGATTTCATTTTCCCCCCATAATTATTGTACAAGATATATAAAAGATAAGAAAGTTTTGAAAACGTAATTAAACAGAGATGTAAGATAAATGCGGATTTTATAGATAGAAGACCAATTTCAAATAAATATTTTGAAAAATAATTTTACAAAAATATCAATTAATGCAATGAAACATGTAAATGGCTTTGGAAGATTACCATATGAGGAAACATTGAACAAACCAAATTACGCGACATTGCAACTGTCCACCCTTGATATGCATTATCGATAACCTATTATTACGCGAGCATCTTATTTTGAGGAGGCCACTTCATCTGAGTATGGCAAGCTTTTTTTTTTCTTCAGACATCTTTAATAAACAGAATTGAATACTATAGTTTATTGAAACGCAAATCTTTAAATGTCTCGTTAAAACTAAAAATGAATTTTCAAATTTAGTTACATTATAGAAAAAGATACATATTTTACTCAAGTAAAGAAATAAATTTTATTTTAAAGATGGAAAAATAATTATAAATACGCATTTACAACATACACAAACTCTATAATAATAAAGGACAAAAAATAATGTTTCTAAAGATGTAAAATATTATGAATAAATGTCAATTCATTAGTTGAAATAACGATAATTTTATTATTTATCATGTGAAACAACTGAAAACAATTTCTAGACTCCCCCAATTGGGATTATTTATCAAAAAGTAATTTTATATATGTTTTTAAGAAACTGTTACAATTTTATTGGGAATAATTTCATTCATATAAAGCTTAGAAAGTTGGCAAAAATGGAAATCCTTGATTTTACATGAAAGTTTGGGCAACTATTTTTTTCTTAAGAAAACACAAATAATTGTTATATAACATTTTGTCATAGCAGAAAAGCTTAATATTTAAACCGATCATCATAATATTTAACAAACTGCCCGTAATAAGAACAAGTTGGTGTAATTCAGATTGCTGTGTAAATAAAAAATCTGAAAACATTTTTAAGGTGCTTTATAATTTGATCAGATATGATTGTTTGTAAGTAATGTTTTTCCATGTGATACATCCAATTTTATGGACAAAATTTATTGTTTTCTATCCATTCATTTATTTAATTACTAAAATATATTGACTTATTTTAAAATCATTTCTAGAGGACTTTATGGTTGCCGTTATACCCGAAGATGAGTTATCACTCTTTGAAGAGTCAAGTCGGAAACTCTTAGTTGATGCTTCAAAAGAATATGATGCAAAAGTAGTATTTGTTGTTAATCATAAAAACGCGCTTGAGTAATTACATATTAAATAATAATTAAATAATTAAATTATAAGCAATTATTTATTAAAATTAACGAAATTTAAAATGTAGCATAAATTTAAAAAAATGATTAATAAACATGAAAATAATTTAATTACACGAAAGCACAATTCAAACACCTTTGTACTAGATTCATTGTCACCATAAATTAAAAACCAATAAACAACTATATGATTTTTCACTTACATATTCAAATAAATTATAAATTAATTTTTAAAATATCTTTAAATTTTTTTAAAAATTAAAATATTTTAAAACGCAATAAATTTATAATATTTTCTACAAAATTTGACTATGAATCAAATTTATTTCAGGTATTCATATAATCAAATTTTGTAGAAAATATTATGCCACTTATAAAGAAATCAGAGGGAAAAACAAAAAAAGGCCTTACAATAACTTTATATTTATTAAAAAAAATCTATTTTACCATGAATCAGTAAAGATATCGATGTTTTTCGATATTTACAAATTTTTGGCACAGCCTTTTTCAAGTGAAAAATTTGTAACGGAATGATAAATAATTGTCACTGACAACACATGAGACAAACGAACTGTAAAAACTAATATATTTCAGTGGTTAAGGATGATTCTTGTTTACTTGACAATAAATTGGCCCTACTGTGACTACATTTTGGATAGGATATAGGATTAATCTGTATAATATTCCTTCGAAATCCTTCATAGGTTATATGGTCATTATTCTCTTTGGACTATGATTTTACTGATATTGCTGCAGGAGGCCAAATTAAGACACCATGACGCCTGTTATTGCGTCAATAACAGTAACAAACGTGATAGCGTATTGATTTACCGTCCAATATATTACGTTGCGGTATTTTTTAGCTCATATTTGATATGCAGAAGATAAATATATGAATGTTTTTGGAGTTCAATTTCTCTTTCCAATCTCAATTGAGTTACGATGATAGAAAAAAAAACAATTAATAATCAAGTGTAACCAAAATGTAGTCAAGGTATTTGAAAGAAAACCAAGGTCAACTACTGTCTAGTACCAATTGCATACTATCCGTGCGGTAAACTACCAGTTTCACTAAATACCGTTGCATCCAATCTCACAATAAGGTCCATTTATTGTCAAGTAAACAAGAACCATCCATAACCAGTTCGTTTGTTTCATTTGTTGGAATATTTAGCATTGATGTCAGTGACAGTTAGTTAATTTTCTGTTACTGGATTTTTTAACCAAGCATTTCTAACTGTGAAAAATGATTTTGCAAATAACAAAATATATTAAGAGTATTTTTGAGATTAAAAACAAGTAAAATGTTTAAACTTTAAAAATTTCAACCGAATGATATTTAAATCCACAAGTAAATTTTGGTTTATCAAATTTTAAACGCATTTCATGGGAAAACGAAGGATCAGATGGAGTTATACATAAATATGTACACCTGGAAAAACATTTAAGAACTTACAAATTTACAAGTTTTAGATGTCATCAAAAGAACCAGTATTAAACCAAATGAGAATTGAGTAATACACAGCGGGTCCCCTTTCCTCCTGTAACTTAGAAAAATATAAGTATGCGCTATCAGTATTTCAAGACATGAAAAAGTTCAGTATATTAGAGGAATAGCTCATAATATTAACGGATATACTCAAATTACATGTCTTTGTGGTAAACCGATTATCATTGTTTGTTAGAAATCTAATTTTAACCTATTATATCATTTCTTAATGACCTTCATCGAAGCATTATGATACAATGCAAGTTAGTTTATGTGCTATCATTTTTATGTACCGTCTACTTTTCTACTTAGAGATTTATATAAATAAAACATTTCCTTAATATTATTTTGTAAATGTTTTTCAGTCTAACAAAACAAAAATAAATATTCAGATTTTACGACCATTCTTGATATCAACATGAAATTGAAATAAACAAACAATAGATTTTAAAATTTTCTTATAGAATAAAATATTAATAATAGATTAAAAAATTAAATCAAATTAGTCAATCCATATGTGTAAATAAAGTGAACAATTCTGTGAACACATGTGTTCTGAATGTTTTAAATAGTTTTGATATTGAATTGATGATTTGTGAATAGTTTGTTGTTGTTTTCAAATGGTTAAATTGGTATTGTAAATAGTATTGTTTTTAAAATTTAAATTTAAAATTTTTTTTTAGATTTTATAACCTTTAAATTGAAAATAATTATTATATAAAAATGGTAATTTATTCATAAAAATAAAAAAACATATTTTTAAAAATATATCTTTGCTATATATTTCGATGACTCAACCATCATCGTCAGGATATAAACAACTTCAAAAAAAGGATCATATTTATACGTTCATTAACAATTACATAATCATATGTGCGGAATCCAATAAATTTTTATTTGAATCAATAAAAATCAATTAAACTCTCAAAGGACTTGTGGATAAAGTATTTTGTTTGTTGACTTTTGTGTTAAATGACTTTATCATCAAATAGTAGGTTCCCA
>CM039680.1:209879072-209921572 GCA_022537955.1 Schmidtea mediterranea
AAGGTCATTAAAAAGTAGGTCAAGATCATTGAAAAGTAGGTCAAGGTCATTCAAAATTTCTCAAGGTCATATTATTTTTAAACATTTTAAAATTTTAATTTACTACTTATTTTTGTAAGTAGTATATATTTTGTAAATTTATTTTATTATTATTATTAATATAATTAATATTTTTATTATTATTATTAATATTATTATTATTAATATTATTATTATTATTATTATTATTATTATTATTATTTTTACTATTATTATTATTATTATTTTTATTGTCAAGGTTATTGGATGACTCAAAATAATTTTTCAAGGTCATTCAAAAGTAGGTCAAGGTCATTCAAAAGTAAGTCAAGGTCATTCAAAATTTCTCAAGGTCATATTATTTTTAAACATTTAAAAATTTTAATTTACTACTTATAAGAATAAGTAGTATATTTTTTGTAAATTTATTTTATTATTATTATTATTATTATTATCAATATTTTGTTATTATTATTACTATTATTATTATTATTATTATTAAAAATTTCATTATTATTATTATTAATATTATTATTACTTTTTATTATTCTATTATTACTTATAAAAATTTATTAATACTTATAAAAACGTTAATTATTATTATTAATATTAATATTTTTATTATTATTATTATTATTAATATACTTATTACTTATAAAATTTTTATTATTATTATTAATAATACTTTTAAAAACTTTTATTAATTTTATTATTAATAATATATTTATTATTATTATTATTAAGTTTGTCAAGGTTATTGGATGACTCATCATAATTTTTCAAGTTCATTGAAAAGTAGGTCAAGGTCATTCAAAATTTCTCAAGGTCATATTATTTTTAAACATTTTAAAATTTTAATTTACTACTTATTTTTGTAAGTAGTATATATTTTGTAAATTTATTTTATTATTATTATTAATATAATTAATATTTTTATTATTATTATTAATATTATTATTATTAATATTATTATTATTATTATTATTATTATTATTATTATTATTTTTATTGTCAAGGTTATTGGATGACTCATCATAAATTTTCAAGGTCATTCAAAAGTAGGTCAAGGTCATTCAAAAATAAGTCAAGGTCATTCAAAATTTCTCAAGGTCATAATATTTTTAGTCATTTTTAAATATAAATTTACTACTTATTTTTATAAGTAATGTTTTAATATTTATTATTATTATTATTTTCAAGGTTATTGGATGAGTCATAAAATTATTTCAAGGTCATTTAAAAGTAGGTCAATGTTATAGTATTTTTAAACATTTTTAATTTTAATATACTACTTATTGTTTATAAGTAGTGTTTTAATGTTCTTTAATTTTTATTCTATTAGTATTATTATTATTATTATTATTTTTATTAATATTATTTTTTTTATTATTATTATTGTTATTTTTATTATTATTAATAATATTACAAGTTTTTATTATTATTATTTTCAATATTATTTTATATAAATTTTCAACAAAGTATATAAAATTAATATTGAATAGAAAAAGTTTGTTCAATTGTGGTTCAAAATTATGATGAGTCATCCAATAACCTTGACAAACTTAATAATAATAATAATAAATATATTAATAATAATAATAATAATAAAATTAATAAAAGTTTTTAAAAGTATTTTTAATAATAATAATAAAATTTTTATAAGTAATAAGTATATAAATAATAATAATATTAATAATAAAAATATTAATATTAATAAAAATAATTAAAGTTTTATAAGTATTAATAAATTTTTATAAGTAGTAATAGAATAATAAAAAGTAATAATAATATTAATGATAATAATAATGAAATTTTTAATAATAATAATAATAATAATAGTAATAATAATAATAAAATATTGATAATAATAATAATAATAATAATAAAATAAATTTACAAAAAATATACTACTTATTTTTATAAGTAGTAAATTTAAATTTTAAAATATTTAAAAATAATATGACCTTGAGAAATTTTGAATGACCTTGACTTACTTTTGAATGACCTTGACCTACTTTTGAATGACCTTGAAAAATTATGAGTCATCCAATAACCTTGACAATAAAAATAATAATAATAATAGTAAAAATAATAATAATAATAATATTAATAATAATAATAATAATAATAATAAAAATATTAATTATATTAATAATAATAATAAAATAAATTTACAAAATATATACTACTTACAAAAATAAGTAGTAAATTAAAATTTTAAAATGTGTAAAAATAATATGACCTTGAGAAATTTTGAATGACCTTGACCTACTTTTGAATGACCTTGAAAAATTATGATGAGTCATCCAATCACCTTGACAATAATAATAATAATAATAATAATAATATTAATAATAATAATAATATTAATAATAATAATATTAATAATAATAGAAATATTAATAATAATAATAAAATAATTTACAAATATATACTACTTATTTTTTATAAGTAGTAAATTAAAATTTAAAAATGTTTTGGATTTCCGTGACCTTGAGAAATTTTGAATGACCTTGACTTACTTTTGAATGACCTTGACCTACTTTTGAATGACCTTGAAAAATTATGATGAGTCATCCAATAACCTTGACAATAAAAATAATAATAATAATAGTAAAAATAATAATAATAATAATATTAATAATAATAATAATAATAATAATAATAAAAATATTAATTATATTAATAATAATAATAAAATAAATTTACAAAATATATACTACTTACAAAAATAAGTAGTAAATTAAAATTTTAAAATGTGTAAAAATAATATGACCTTGAGAAATTTTGAATGACCTTGACCTACTTTTGAATGACCTTGAAAAATTATGATGAGTCATCCAATCACCTTGACAATAATAATAATAATAATAATAATAATAATAATAATAATAATATTAATAATAATAATATTAATAATAATAGAAATATTAATAATAATAATAAAATAATTTACAAATATATACTACTTATTTTTTATAAGTAGTAAATTAAAATTTAAAAATGTTTTGGATTTCCGTGACCTTGAGAAATTTTGAATGACCTTGACTTACTTTTGAATGACCTTGACCTACTTTTGAATGACCTTGAAAAATTATGATGAGTCATCCAATAACCTTGACAATAAAAATAATAATAATAATAGTAAAAATAATAATAATAATAATATTAATAATAATAATAATAATAATAATAATAAAAATATTAATTATATTAATAATAATAATAAAATAAATTTACAAAATATATACTACTTACAAAAATAAGTAGTAAATTAAAATTTTAAAATGTGTAAAAATAATATGACCTTGAGAAATTTTGAATGACCTTGACCTACTTTTGAATGACCTTGAAAAATTATGATGAGTCATCCAATCACCTTGACAATAATAATAATAATAATAATAATAATAATAATAATAATAATATTAATAATAATAATAATATTAATAATAATAATATTAATAATAATAGAAATATTAATAATAATAATAAAATAATTTACAAATATATACTACTTATTTTTTATAAGTAGTAAATTAAAATTTAAAAATGTTTAGATTTCCGTGACCTTGAGAAAATTTGAATGACCTTGAAAATTTTTGATGACTCGTCCAATGACCTTGATCTACTTTTCAATGACCTTGAAAAAACTTGATGAGTCATCCAATGACCTTGACCTGCTTTTGAATGACCTTGACCTACTTTTCAATGACCTTGAAAAATTATGATGAGTCATCTAATCACCTTGACAATAATAATAATTATAATAATATTAATAATAATAATAATATTAATAATAATAATATTAATAATAATAATATTAATAATAATAGAAATATTAATAATAATAATAAAATAAATTTACAAAATATATACTACTTATTTTTATAAGTAGTAAATTAAAATTTAAAAATGTTAAAAAATAATATGACCTTGAGAAATTTTGAATGACCTTGACCTACTTTTCAATGACCTTGACCTACTTTTCAATGACCTTGAAAAATAATAATATTTTAAAAAATAATAATAAAAATAATAATAATAAAATAATTTACAAATATATACTACTTATAAAAATAAGTAGTAAATTTAAATTTAAAAATGTTTAGAAATTCCATGACCTTGAGAAAATTTGAATGACCTTGAAAAATTTTGATAACTCATCCAATGACCTTGACCTACTTTTGAATGACCTTGACCTACTTTTCCGTGACCTTGAAAAATTATGATGAGTCATCTAATCACCTTGACAATAATAATAATAATAATAATTATAATACTATTGATAATAATAATAATATTAATAATAATATTAATAATAATAATAATAATATTAATAATAATAATAATAATAATAGAAATATTAATAATAATAATAAAATAAATTTACAAAACATATACTACTTATTTTTATAAGTAGTAAATTAAAATTTTAAAATGTTTAAAAATAATATGACCTTGAGAAATTTTGAATGACCTTGACCTACTTTTCAATGACCTTGACCTACTTTTCAATGACCTTGACCTATTTTTCAATGACCTTGAAAAATAATAATATTTTAAAAAATAATAAAAATAATAATAAAATAATTTACAAATATATACTACTTATAAAAATAAGTAGTAAATTTAAATTTAAAAATGTTTAAAAATTCCATGACCTTGAGAAAATTTGAATGACCTTGAAAATTTTTGATGACTCATCCAATGACCTATACCTACTTTTGAATGACCTTGACCTACTTTTGAATGACCTTGACCTACTTAAAATTTGGATGACCTTGAAAAATTTTGACGAGTCATCCAATGACCTTGAATGAGTCATGGTCTTTGTTTAAATGACCTTGAAAAATATGATGAGTCACCCAATGACCTTGGATGAGTCATGGTCTTTGTTTCAATGACCTTGAAAAATTTGATGAGTCATCCAATGACCTTGAATGAGTCATGGTCTTTGTTCTAAAAAAATTTGTACTTTTAAACTTAGCGCAAAAAAAATGTTTGCCGGGGGGGTATGTAAGCTAGAGGGCCTCTGAGCTAGAGGGTTTGTATCCCACTACTATCTATTATTTTAACTTAAAAAAAGGTTATGTTCAAAGACGCTTAAAAAATGACATTTTCTTGAGCTCTAATATAGCAGAAATAACAATCCAAGAAGTAAAATAAAATATATAGCATTAGAGTTCGGAATGTCACAGATGAAATTTATAATACGTTTAGTTAGTGAGAAACGCATTTAGCTACTATAAAAGATAATTAAATAACTTTGTATTTGTGCGCGAAATTGTAAATTCAGGTTTATGGCGCCAATTATTTTGAGCCGGGGGCGCCCAAACTTATTAAGACCGCATTGCGCATGCTTGAAACTGATGTGACTAAAGTCTACTCGTGAGCGAGTATTCAAGGGTTTGAAATATCAAAATGGTTTTGTTTCACTAAGTCAAGTCTTATTTGTATGAACTTCAAAAAAATGTTGGCGATTCCGGGATCCTTTAATATTACAAGCCATGTCGGATTTTGTCAAAGATTGGTTTAAAAATAATTAAAAATTAATTAATTAATAATTAAAATTTACATCCATATAAATTTATATATATAATATATACGCTATATTGTTGGTCTCAATCTCAAATGAAAATGTAACGTGAGCATATATGTGATTAACATCGGAATAGCGTATGGTATATTATTTTTATCAAATTTGTTGACATTGATTTACACAATGAACTGTAGCATTCGAGAAATGCCATTCTTTTAACATTGGACACCTTTTTTAAAATAAAAAATTTTACTGAAAATTTCGTATAAAATTGTTTTCGTGAAAAGTTTTTTATGTATAAAATTCCATCACAAATAATTTGTAGTCTTGGTTTGTTATTGAAAATTTGGTTAGTTTGTTCCCTTAGCCCCCATTTAGTTAAGTAACTTTGGAGAATGGATTCAAAATTTTAGTCTTTTGGTCAAGTAACAACAATAATTAGAAATAAAACAAAATGAAAAATTAGTTTTATTTTAAAAAAGAAAATGAAAAATTAATTTATTTTGAAAAAAGACTTGAAACGGTGGTTTAAGTCTTGGATGTAAATATTCATAATTCAAAAAAAATATAAAGTTTTCAATTTGTTTCATGGGAATCTGTCTTTTGAAATTGTCTTGTTCAATAAATTTGATTTAGTCATTGTTTTGAATTTTCTTAAAATATATTGCTACTCTGAATTAATTTGGTGATGATTGTTAATAAAATTAAAGATTTCCATCAATTTTCATTTGCAAATCAATTTATTAAATTTACTAATTGCTTACTCTGTCTGAAATCCAAAATTCTTGTGGATGATTTATGGATCAAAGATGGAATTATTCAGGATTCAGAGAAATTTTTTTATGTCGACAAATGTGTTCCTGATATGATTATAGATTGCCAGGGAGCAATTTTATCTCCCGGATTCATTGATATCCAAATTAATGGTGGATATGAATATGGTTTTTCTGATCTATCACAGGAGCTTGAAACTAGTTTAAAAGTAGCTAGTAAGAAGTTAGTCAAATTCGGCGTGACAGGGTTTCGCCCAACGCTTGTTGTGTCAAAGAAAGAAGTCTATCATGAAATATTGTCGAAGACTTATAATTTGCCAAGTGAGAATTCACAGAATCAAGGATTTCATATAGAAGGCCCATTTCTATCGGATTTCAAAAGTGGAATGCATGATCAAAATTTATTAAAAGATTTTGGTCCTAATCCAATTGAGGCTTTACATGAGATATAGGGTAATTGTCTGGAAAATGTGAGATATATAACTCTTGCTCCAGAGTTACTGAATTCTAATCAAGCTATTACATATTTTGTTAGTCGCGGAATTTCGGTTTCATTGGGACATTCAGCAGCAAATTTTGATGAGGGAGCAATTGATAATGGAGCAAATATGTTGACCCATATTTATTACTCAATGAATCCATTTCATCACAGGGATCTGCATTTTGTTGGTCTCTTAACTTACGATAGGAAAATCCCGGGTTCCTCTCACGTATATTATGGAATAATCACCGATCTAGTCCATATGCATCCTACAGCAATTAAAATTGCCCATCGTGCTAACAAGGACGGATTAATAATTGTCACTGAAGCTAACCCCGCATTTGGTCTTACTGATGGATTTTATCATTTTTGATCTCGCGACATTGAGGTCATCAACGAAAATAACAGAATGTCCCAAGATCTGTTGACCAGTAATAATAGAATATCGATCTCACGGAAAACTCCATGTATTCCTTCATTAGGCCACCTTCAAATATCAATTAATAACAAGAATGAGGTACCCGTTGTCGAAAAGAATAGAACAATTCAATTGTGGGATACTAATTGTACTCCAGGAAATAAAATGGAATTCACTGTATTTTTTAAACAAAAATTTATCACAAATAATTTGTAGTCTTGGTTCGTTATTTTAAAGTCAATAAATAAATTTTTATATTTTTATACGCTTCATTATGATAACTGTAATTCAATCAACAAAGGAAGACTTTTGAAGAATAATTTTTCTTTTATTCATAGCTTTTATTCATAATTTAAAATTTCTCATATGGAAATAAGATGACAATTTAAATATTTTTTAAATAAAACTTGATATGTTTGACAGAGGTATTCAATGTGTTTTTAAGTGACAAATCATAATGTTTCTTTTGAACCTACTATATGTGTATAAAAATCAAATTAAAATATTTTGTCGAATAAAAAATCGTGAAATGTATGCACAAAAACATACACAGCTGAACCTCTAGATCAGCGATAATCAACTTACGGCATTCAGGTCACACGTGGCCGCCTTCCACTTATTTCTTAACGGCCTTCAAACCATTACTCAATATTTTATAATTTTTAGTTTTTAACTTTAATTTCATTATTCAAACTAATAGAAATAATATAATATATTTTACAAAATTAAAAACTCATTGGAATTAAAATTAAAAGTCTTACGAAAGAAAAAATATAAAACAGACTTTTTTCACTTGAATATATTATGAAAAAGAAATGAAAATGATTTTTTATTGAATAATATCTTAAGAAAGGAGTAAAATTAAATAAATTCATTGTAGTGCTAAATTTTTTGAAATAAATAAAATAATATTTTTAGTATGGATTTTATGTTGCAATATTTATCAGTTGTAATTTTAAATGTTTAACTATCAGCTGTAAATCAATTTTTCAAGTTTTTGTGTTAATATCGAATTATTTAATTATATTTACTTAATAATTTTATTTTGGAAAAATCTAATTCATCCACGTTTGAAATTGCACAGTTATTGGCTTTTTCGTAGATAACATAAACGTAATTTCTTTGTGGTCCGTTCTCAACGTAAATCTTTTGCCTTACAAGTAATGATTAAAATGTTGGCAAAAATAGTAAATAGCGAGCAGCTCCTTTCTCGTAATGCAATATCCTTTCTCATAACTACTCTTTTCATGTGACCCGTATGCTATTACCTTTTCATAACCATTATTATTTCTTTGTGATAGTACAGCCTCAATTATATCAAAACTAGCGTCTGTATCTAGTATGAAATCTCTTGTAAAATCTGATTATCCCAAAATAGGTGATTCCGTCAATACTTTCTTCATATCTTCAAAAGCTCTTTCATAGTTTTCTGTCCATATTAATTTCACTTTATTCTTTCCACATAGTTCTTCCAAAGTTCTGGCTTTCTTAGCATAGTCTTTGATAAACCTTCTATAATAATTACATATACCCAGAAAACTTCTTAGATTCTTTAAACACTCTGGCTTCTGGAATGACTTAATTGCTTCTAGTTTTGATGGGTCTGTTTTTATGCTATCCTTGTTAATAATATGTCCTAAAACTTTAATTCTCGCGTAAGTATGTGACATTTTTATGGGTTTATTCTCAAACCTGCTCTTCCAATTCTTTCTAGTACCTCATTCAGAACCGCATAATGTTGCTCTTTTGTCTGTGAATATTAAAATATCATCCAAATAAACCACTGTCCCTTTTACGTTACCTAGTACTTTTCCCATTAACTCCTGAAATGTTCCTAGCCCTGCAGCTATTCCAAACGACATCCTGTTGAAACAATATTGGCCTGTTGTTGTTGAAAAGGCTGTCTTTTCTTTCGACTCTTCTTCCAGCTCTACCTGATAATAAGCATTTCCCAGGTCTATTGATGTAAAATGCTTTGCTCCTTCCAACCTATCTAGTTTCACTTTTGAATAAAAATGAGTATCTAAAGACGCACATGGAATTGGGTATATTTGGAATTGGGTACGCTTGCTTATCAGTAACCAGATTTAACTGTCTGAAATCTAGACATAATCTGATGTCTTATTTTTCTTTCTTCCAAACACAAACCAGCGGTGTATTCCATGATGAATTACATTTCATAATAAAGCCATTTTTAAACAGATTCTGTATAGCTTCCTCAATCTTTGGTTCCAAATGAATTAGTTGTTTCGTGGCTTAATATTTATTGGGCTTCCGCGTGTGAACCATATCAAAGGACAAAGTTAGTTACGACAAAAACGAAGGAAGAGACAATTAAACTTACTGCAGATGAACCACCGGAGAAAGTATACATAGTTATATGCAGACCATTACCAGAGACGTTTAGAAAGAAAAAATTATATTATTGCAATAATTGATCAATATAGCAGGTACATTTCACTGTCAACAGTGAAAAAACAAGATGAGAACACGATAAAAGAAACGATAAATAACAAATGGATTTTAAAGTTCGGAGCACCAAAAGAGATTCATGTAGATTGTGGAAAAGCATTTGAGTCAAAAGTTATAAAGGATTTCACAAAATCAATACGAATCACAATATGTTTTTCGAGTCCGTATCACCAAAATACAAATGGAAGTGTTGAAAGGCAATTTAGAACAACAAGAGATTATGTAAACGCATCACTAAAAGGAGGGACTTGATCTAGTTGGTCAGATATATTACCAGAAATTTAATTCACACAAATTGGTCTCATAGCAAGTTCGTCAAATAAAATGCTTTTTCTGACATTTTCCGATTTGCTAATGTGCAAATTCTACATAATATGAATCTGTCCATCCCTGGTCTACACTTGTACATATTAAGCTTACAGTAAAAAATGAAGTAGATTCTCGTTTTCTGTTTTTTGAATTTGTTGGTGGAAAGAACTTTTAAGGGTTTCGAATCAAATATGAGCTTGTAAACTACTTTCAATAGCTTCGGTGAATTTTTATATGATATAAATATGATTAAAGGTTTGATATTTAGATCACGAGTGTTATTTTCAACTTTTGAAAAGCTAAAATAATTCTATCTCATCTAGTTTCACTTTTGAATAAAAAGGAGTATCTAAAGACGCACATGGTAGACGTTTGAGCCAACTGCATTTAAGTATCCAAAAATAAAGCCTTATATCTGAAAATTGAAATAAGTTTATCAATTTTGTGTATTAACTACTTGCTGGAATGCAATACAAATCGTATTTACAAAAATTGCATTTAAAAAACTGATGACATTGTTTGTGTTATTTATTTGTTTCTCGTGAGATTTTAAGTTTTCAATTTTCAGTTTTGTAATTATTATAATGTTTAAAATTGTTTTTTGAAATCTTTAAAATTGTTAATTATGTTTAGGAATAAATTTCATACGACAGTAGATTTATTTTCTGATCTGGTGTACATTAGATCAGTCTCTAATTTGAAATGTATGGGTGCGAGGTCATAGATATTGGAAAGACTTCCTGTTTTCTCTCCACAAAAGTCTAGGCACACAACACGTTGAAGGGTTTGAGCAATATTATTGAACGTTAAAACAATTGTAAAGTGACATCAAATTTAAAAAAAATTCAAATTCATTTGTATAATTGCACAGTCAAAATACTGCCCTTTAGATTTGCCGCCTCGGACAAATGTCCAGGTTGTCGGTATTTGGTAACACTAATTAATTAATGCATTCTTTATTGGTTCTTTTATCAAAAAAACTTATGCGCTTCATCTATTATTTCAGAAAAAGTTTATCGGTTGGGGTAATACAATGATCTATGATCACAAGGGCATTTTAAAGTCTGATGAAATTCGATATCGTTTATGGAGCAGTGTAAAGCCGAATCTGAATCCTACCGGTGATTTATTAGTTTATATTGATAAGATCAGTTGAATATTTATTTTTGTCGTTGTCAAACAGGATCCGTATATAGCAATCCAGATGGACAGTTAATAGCTCCTCTACTCGCTATTCAGTTCGTACCAAAACTATCAAAATTTAAAAAGATAGTTTATCCAGCGAAAGAGAAAGTAAACAGTTATTTAATTTTCCCTCCATTATTGATCATTTTTTTCCACCTCTAAACAATATCTAAGTTTTCAAGGTTTTTTTTCTCAATATTTTCCTTTTTCTAGTGGCAAGCATAAGTTTAACAGTATTAGCTGTTTCCTATCACTAATAATTGGATTCTTCCCGTAATTATTTCTCATTTCATTGGCCCATAATAATTATTACCAATGATATTCAATCTAACCAAAAACTATTTTGATTTTACTTGCACATTTGGTTAATGTGAAAATCACAGAATTCACAAGAAGATCAATTAATTCATTTTGATTTAGAACTGTTGTGACAGATTTAATTTTTTAAGATTAAAATAACAATGTCTGAAGAATTTATTAATATGCGTGTCTGCAGCACATGCCTCGTTGGGATAACTAATAAACAATGATGTAATCCTAGGAGCCAGACAATCAAAACAATCAATCAAACATACAGGCAATCATAAACATTAATTATAAGGGTTTACATATAGGGGGCAGGCAAATTAATTATCCCAATACAAATCCATATGATTTCAAATATTGATAAAAATTGAAAATTTGATAAAATTAAAATATTGATAAAATTAAAATATTGATAAAAATTGAAATATTGATCAAATTAGAATATTGATAAAAATTAAAATACTGTTTAAAATTAAAATTTTGGAAAAGTAAATGATTCCAAAAGTAGAGACTCACTGATCCAGAAAAAATATTCAAAGTAAATGTAGTCTACTGCACTCTAGGCATCCTACAGTTTACAGCCTCGCTAATTAACTGTCACCACCGATGATGAACTATTTTTAAATACGGCCAAGTTTCAACAAAGTATTCACATTCTATAGCACCATTGTTCTTTGAGCAGTTTCAAAGCTTTAGAATGGTTCTCAAACAAGAAATTAAAAAAATAAGCAATCTATGAGTTGAGTTATCTGTTGATAATCGACAATAGTTCTCTTGATACCATCCATCATGGATGTCTGCGCCGCACATCTTCTCGTCTTCACCTTAAAAAAAAACTGACAACAGCAAAGAGGTTGTTCTCCAAGTTAAGGTCATCAAAAACTACATGCGTAGTACCATGTTGAAAAAAAGACTATCTGCTCTAGCTATTCTCAGATTAGAAAACAAACATTCAATATTCTTGCTTAGAAGAAGTGCCAAATGAAAGAAGACAGGCATATTTTGAACGATTGAGAGTAAATCGTCAATATTTCTACAGTGGACATGAATGGAAAATATCATGTAGGTCATTTATGTGGTAAAATATGATGATTAGGGTATCGGAAAGGCATTAAAGGTTTATAAATCTGTAATACGTTTAAACATACTACAAAAAGAATCTTCAAAAGATTTTTATTAATCACGACTATTTGTGATTAGCCCAATGTACCAAGATAGAACTAAAAGAATGAAACAAAAATTAGCACATTGCAATGAAATTTTCAAAAAAAAACAGTATAAAAACTTTCCGTTTTGCATAATAACATTTAAATGAAAGCAAAGAAGTAAAAAGGTTTTGATTTTCTTGTGTTTTTCTCAAAATCTAAATAACTAATGCACTAATATCTCAAAGCGTTTTACTTTTCTTAGCTGATTCTTGAAGGCGGCTACTTGTTCAATAATGCTCATACAAATGAGCCATCCACAGAAAATGAAAAGGAAGACATAAAAAAATATCTCCAAGCTGATTTTTCCGATGACGCTATGCAAGAACAGGAGATTCTCTGGAAATATCGTTATTACATTAGAAATACGTAGGGTTTCCATTGGATTATTTTTTATATCATTTTTCATCAGTTATCAAGATTCACTTCCAAAAATACTTAACTCGAAGCCCTGGAATTCCTTTGAAAATATATCTATGATGCATCATGTCATGTGTGGATGGCCGATTGACAAGGATATTATTATTGCGCTTGAGCTTTTGGGGTCTAACTTTCCAGATTGTGACACACGCTTGATGGCCGTGGATAGTCTGTCTAGAATTGAGTTACTATTTATTATTATTTATAATTATTATTTATAATTATTATTTTCATTTTCATTATTATTTAATATTTTTATACTGTCATTTAACCCTTAAGAACTCGAGCTTATTTTCATAACGTAATTACTCACATGGTGTATTCCATCACCAAAAATAAATTAATTTAAAATCAATTAATATTAATTAATTAATATTAAGTTATATATATATATATATATATATATATATATACCTTTTTACGTTTAATTAATTTTAAATTAATTTATTTTTGGTGTAAAACATACAGCACGTGGGTAATTAAAGGTTAGTTACCATTTTTCTGTTACCAAGTATCCCAGGCACCCTTTAACAATTTAATTTAATTATTTTTCATTATTATTGTTATTATTATTTTATATTTATTTATTTTTTTTTATTCATTATTATTTTATTTTAGTATTTATTTATTGTTATTTTTATTATAAATTTATTAAAATTTAATTAATTATTATTATTATTTTTAAATAACATTCTATAAAATGAATCAGTAAAGAAATCGATGTTTTTTGATATCTTTACTGATTCATTGTCAAAAAATGTTTTTTAATTATTGTAATGTCATTTGAAAATGAAAAGAAATCAGAGGTGAAAATCAAAAGAAGTTCTTATAATATTATTATAATTATTTTTACTAACAATACAAAATATCCATTAAAATGTAAATTAATATGTAATCAATTAAATTTAACTCAAGTGGATAAGATAGTTAAAATAAATAATGTTAAAATAAAATATGTAAATATATTCCTTGAGTAGTCGCGTCTTATTCGAATCGCCCTGAATTAAAATTAAATACCAGTATCTTTCTATTTAATCAGCGGTTCCCAAACTTTATGATACTACGCCTTCCTAAAGCCAATATTTTTCCGCGCCTCCTTACCTTAATTTTTTTTATAAATATAATAATATAAACACGTTTTAAATAATAAAACCTTTATTTTAAAAAACAACAGAATTATAAAACAATTATATATAACAAAAACTTAAAAAAGCAAGGCTTTGCTATTAAATTTTGACTTAAAATACTTAAATTTTATTTTAAAATACTTTGGCGCCTCCGCTGACCATCGTTTGCGCCTCCCAGTTGGGGAACCGCTGTATTTAATAATAAAAATAATTCTTTTCTAATATTAGCGTAATTTTACCTTTATTGGAACAAATCAGATACGGTTATGAGCTCAAAATTAAAAATTTAATGAATTTTAAAGCAGATTACTCTGGTAAAGGTATTAGGCACCAGAATAACACTCATGTAACATATTGAACCCGTAATTTTTTTTAGGTTTTGGAGTACTCAAGAGTTAAATGTAGGAAAATAGGGTTTATTTTTTATATTTATTCTAGGATTACTGTATGATTGTTCACAGAATCTTACCTAAACGCCTTCAAGATTATTACAATATCCCACATGTACCCATGGTAGTTACCATGTTGTTAATACACATAATGGTTTTAAATACATGTGCAGGTGAACTCAATTTCTAGAACTACTCCTTATGATATTTTCATTTTCGGTTCTTACGTCTTTTTCTTTCTATATCAATGTCCATGTTTAACTATTTATGTGATTCCTATTTCAATGGTTCACTTTATTCATAATTTTTGAATGTATCTTTCAAAATTTTGAGCAGCGATCCGCCGTTTTTTCTCAGATTTAATGAAGAATTTTAATTATTTCAGAAAATTTGCGCAGCGCACCGCCCTTATTTATTTTATGGAAAATTTCCTATATTATTTATTAATCTCTATAACCACTGCTTTTCGTTCCAAATCGGTTCCTTAACGTTTTTCTTTAACATTTAATTTATGATACGGATATTCAAAAATCAATTCCTAGATTATTCAGCTCCCTGGGTTATCGCAGTGCAATCTTGAAAAAATTTAATCATACCAATCGAAGTTATGCGGTTTTTTCCTTCGGCCCAGAAAAGGACTAATCTTTGTCAAACCTAAACCAGCCAGATATTTTTAAATAGAGAATCATTCAAATCACAAGTTTCCGTTTCAAACTTTATATTTATTATTACGTAATTTTATGTTTTTTCAATTTCTCTGCCAACTGTTAATGATTTTTTGGTTTTATGTGCTTTTCGAAAATTATGGAACGTATCTCTATTTATACAACGTAAGCCGTGTCTTTTTTATGCGGTTTCCTGAGGAAAGTATTTACCGCATAAAAAAGAATTGACTGTTTAGATAATTGATGTTGTTATTATTAAATGTGTATCATAAACTTTATTTATTGAATTCAGTTGGCAGGAAATCTCTCTTTATTTACTCCAGATTTGTCAGTGCCTAAAATATGAAAGCTATTTGAATTCAAATTTCATTCAATGGCTACTAAAAATTATGATTTCAAATGCCAAAATTGCTCAGACAATTTTCTATTTCATGAAGTAAGCCTCATATATAATAGGCGGAAGTAAATATATCATTTGATGACAGGGTGGAATTGAGCACCTGCGAATGGTGCAAGGTGCTGTTTGCCACTATCCTCTATAATTATCTCCATTACTCTCGAACGCGATGTGACTCGTTGCTCAAGCAATATTACGCTACAAATGAATTAGGCTTGCAAAATAAAACTCTCTTACAATTAACCAGTTTAGAAGGAGAAAGGAAAAACCAGGCTCTCCAAAAATTTCGGCGTTCTTTGGAATCCGACGAGAGTCAAAGGTTATTCAATGAGCTTACATGTCCATTAGATTGCAACATCAAATTAAAGGTGAAAAATTTTATTCGTTAACTAATTAAACATATATTGTGAAGGTAAAAATTGTATCATATAAAATCATTTAAATAAACATCTATAACAATTAGCGTTTTTTGTTCACATAGAAAAATCAATGAAATGTGCTTGAGTAAATCAATTCACTGTGAGAACTTTACTGTATGAGGTCTAGAGCGAATAATTACATATATCGATTTAATATTTTGGATTATTACATACTAATTATTTAATTATGATGTCATTAATTATGTAATCAAGGATTCAGGTTTTCATTTGGTAAATAAATATATAATCATCATCACTATTTCACTTTGATATTGTCGACTATTGATTTGTTATTTTTATTATACTTATCTATTTTTAATTATTATTATTATTAATAATAATATTATTATTTGATATAATATTTTCTACAAAATTTGACTATGAATCAGATTTATTTAAGCTATTCACGAATTTTCGGCACAGCATTTTTCAAGTGATTGATAGGTTCATAATTCGTGAATACCTTAGATAATTCTGATTCATAGTCAAATTTTGTAGAAAATATTATGCCACTTATAAAGAAATCAGAGGTGAAACACAAAAAAAGTCTTTATAATATTATTATTAATAGTAGGTAGTAATGTGCTTTCCAGATACTGGATTTTTTGGAAAAAAGTAAGGGTCCCCTTGTATTTTCAAAATTTTTCGGAAGAACCCCCCTTTTTAAAACTTTTTTTTGGAGGTCCCCCACTTTTGTTTTTAATTTTCAAATGAATGCCTCTATTTTAAATTTTTGTTTAAATGAAGTGGTCGCCATTTTTTTGAAATTTTTGTTTTAATGGTCTGTTTTTAGTCAAAAACATCATTTTTTGGTTAATTTTGGTCGAAAAAGCCGATTCTGGGCTTAAAATCCACGATTTCAGTGTACTTTTGATGGTTTTGTCGTTGGAAGGGTGTCGGATTTTGAACAAAAAGATTTATAGACGGGTTATGATAATAAAACAATTTGATTTGAATGGGAACAAACTTAAATAGGTAAGTAAAATGTTGATATCCATTAAAGGTATGACAATAAATCTTTCTAAAAATACATAAATTGAAGAAAATAAGTGAATAACATTTATTATTGATCAACGACTGAGGATAACTCAAATTTTGCAACTCATTTCTTAGAATACATTTAACATGTTTCCTCATTCGATCCATACAATCATCCCACTCACTCACGCAAAGAGATTGCTCATCAACTATAGGGAGTTTCTGGTCAATAAAGTTAAAATGTTGGAATACCCGTTTTTATCCAAATTCTAAACGGAATAATTTCTGGAGCGCAGTTGATTAAATTATTTAATAACTTTGAATAGAGCTGCTCCATTTTCTGGATCATAATCATCATCATTTTTTCTAAATATAAATTAAATGAGAAGCAATTTTATTCAAACTTACCATTCTTTGATAATGTAGTCATTTTGTTCTGGTAAAATTAAATAAATAATTTAAATTTATACTAGAAATTATGTGTGCAGTGAATGAAACACTATAAGAAATGTAACGATGTTCAAATAATTTTTAATCGCGTATAACAGTTAATTAAAACAAATGTAAACAGTAATTGTAATTTATTAATTTATTGTACTATACAAGTACTTTGCTATGATTCGCTGTAATATTTAATAACTTTGTTATAACTTGACGAAAGATTTCTTAACTTTGTGGCAATCTATCAAAATATTTATTAACTCTGATATAATTTAATGTTTAAGTACCTGAAAAGTATATTATCTTTTGCAAGCCCATAAAATAGTTTTATTACTTTGTTTTAATATTTAATTATTTTGTTACAATTTCATGAATTACTTTATGAATATGATGCAATTCATTGAAATATATTATAAATTGGATGCAATTTGAATCAATAATTTATCATTTCAAAACAACATTCTTAACTTTGTTACAACTTAATGTAATAATTTATTAATATTGTTTCGATTCGCTGTAATATTCATAATTTTGGTACAATTTACTGCAAAATTTTATTACAATTTGATGAAATACTTTATCATTGTGACAAAATTAATTGAAATATATTTTATTTTATTTGCAATTTCATTAAATAAATTATCATTTCAATACAATTGACTGCAATATTTTCTTATTTTGTCACAACTTGAATTAATTTATCATTATAGTGAAATTTATTGATATATATATATATATATATATATTATAAATTAAATGCGATTTGATTAAATAAATTATCATTTTAATACAATTGACTATAGTATTTTATAAATACGTTGAATTTTAATCAAATAAGTAAATAAATATTATTTACTTATTAAATAAATTATAATTATTAAATATATATTTTAGTAAATTATTAATTATTTTGAATAAGTTTAAATATTTACATATCTTTGGTGCTTACGGCTAACAATTAATTTAAACAAATTTTATTTATTATGATAATATTAATAAAAATTTCAAAATTATTTTCTAATTAAATAATTAATTTAAACAAATAATTAAAATAAATCATTTAAAACAATAATTAAAAATAATTCATTTAAACACATAATAAATAATACTTCATTAAAACAAATAAATTCGCTTAATTTAAACAAATTATTATAAGAGGAAATTTAGAATATAAGATCGTTTCTAATTCGTGTAAAGTACGCAATATGTTTATTAATAAATCAAAAACTCCGGTTGGATTGTGTTCTGATCTCGTTTATCAATTTACATGTAATGGGTGAAATGCCACATACATTGAAGAAACTGCCCGTCATCTATGTACTCGAGTTCTAGAGCGTTGTAGATTGAAGGTTTTGACCAATATTAGTGAGCACAATAGAGGCTGTAAAAGTAAAATAGAAATGTCTAATTTTAGAATTTTGGTGAAAAGTCTTAATAATTATTGGGAACGCGTGATATATGAAGTATTGCTAAAAGGTCATTGGATTTAAAGATTAATGTACAAAGTGCTATGACTACGAATATTTTGAATGTTTTTAAATAGTTTGAGTATGTTAAATCATGTTCGTGTATTGTTTTTAAAATAATTTTAAATTTTAATATTATTTAAATAATTTTTGCTTTAGAGAAATCTTGCTTATGGTGAATAATTTGTTGATTTTTTCTTAATCCAAACTTTATTACCGGTTGTAGCCTTGTAGATACTTGTGGGTAATATTGGGAGGTAAACGTTTTCATGATTCCTAATATTTTACAGTACTAGGCAAAAATATTAATTCGAAGTTACTTCCGCTACCTGAGTGCATTTGTTCCGGTGCTCAAACTCTGAAATCCACTGCGGCCAAACCACTTCTGCATTACTCGTTGTCTCATTATTTCTCAATGGTATTAAGCTTATGTATTTCGAAAATAGTCGAATTTAACCAGTATATATCTATATCTTTTATGAGTTGTCTTGAACGGTCCTGTTATTATCTGAAAAGGTTTTTCTCCAATTATACTTTGAAATCGTGCACTTATTATACCGTTTCTCTTTATATTATGTTCAAATTCTTGAAATTTTCCTATTACTTCCGATATATTAAACTCCATATTGGGCCAATAATATTCGTTGTTTATTATTCGAGAAGTTTTTTCGATTCCCGGATGTCCTAAAAACTGTTTAATTTTATTATCTATTCTTTCCTCTTTGATTTCGAAAGTATCAATCTATAGTAGTTATCCTCCCGGAGATATAGTAGATCACCCCTTAACCTTAATTTTTCCCTCTGAGTCCATATGATTTGTAATTCTCTACTACCTTTTCATGTATTTGCACAAAAACTTTTCTGATTCTGGCGTTTGTGTGTTCTTCACCCTTTCTGTATTCAACACTATGTCGTAGACTTCTAGTTCGGCTCTCAAAAACGCAATATCGTGATGTGTTCGGATTATCTCATTTTAATAACCATTTCAGCACTTGGTGGTCCGTTCTTACTAAAAACTTTGATCCCATTAAATAATGTTAAAAATTAATTTCAGCACGAACGTTCCTTTCTCGTTATACAATATTTTCTCTGACTCTTACTCATGGTTTTTGATGCGTAATAGAAAAAATCTTTCCTCTCTATTTTGTCGTGTGACAAAACGGCTCTGATACTGTTAGACGCAATTAAATTTAAATCTTCTTCTAACATTTATTTATTATCACAAAAATACTAATTCAAAATTTTACACAAAATCTGCAAATTTAAACAACTGAGGCATGGTACTTATGACTATTGATTTAGCTATCGGTTACAAATATAATTAATTTAATATAATATGATATAATTTAACATAAATTTTAATATATAAATTTAACACCAAAAAATGCTTTATCTTTTCAATATTTTTTGTTATTATTCTACCGTTTTTGTCTGTTAATAAATAACTTTTTCATGATTTCGTATTACTACTGAATATGGTCCTTCATATCTTTCGTGATCTTTATTTCTAACCTTTTCTTTCACCAATACTTTGTCCCCTACTTTTAGACTCCTTGTTGTGCCAATTTCTTTAGCGTGCTGTCTTTTAGATTCTAATCTCTGAATAATTCTTTCTCTATCTACTTCGTTATTACTATGCCATTGCGATCGATCAATTTTTCTTCCTAATATAATTTCTGCAAGACTTACACCAGTAGATTTCTGAACTGTTGCATTTAAAACGTATTCTATATCAGGTATTAATTTTCCCCAGTTTTTCTTTATTCTATCTTTAAGTGATGCATTAATAAAATCTCTTATAGTACGAAATTGTCCTTTAACTAAACGTTTAGTATTATGATGATAAGGGCTTGAAAATATAAACTCAATTCCTGCTGTCTTTGCTAGTTCTTTAATACTATTAGCTTCAAAAGTATTTCCACAATCAATATGTAACTCCTTAAGTGCTCAAAAAAATATCCAATTATTTAATAAAACTTTCTTTATGGTGTTTTCATCCTGTCTACTAATAAGAGTTAATGAAATGTATTTATTGTAATAACTGATTATTGAACAAATATATTTTTCTCCTCTGAAAGTTTCTCTTAATGGGCCACAAATATCAATGTATATTTTCTCCATCGGTTCTGAAGCTTGAATTACTTGAGATTTTTCTTTTGATTTTGAGTTAGAACCTTATTTTTCTGACAACCTTCACATATCAAAATAGTCGTTTTTATTTCATTTAGTAAATCTTCCATATCGAAATTGTTTTGAATATATTTCATTACATTTTCTACTCCTGTGTGGCATAATAATAAATGTGTTTGCTTTATCAATTCTCGTCTTTTTGTTTCCGGTATCCATATTTTGCTTTGATTCGTGTAAATAATATTACCTTTTAACATATATTTATTATTTCTCTTTTTATTAATTTGATCTTTTATTTCTTGTATATCTGCATTATCTCTTTGCCATTTCTCTCCATTATTGTCAGTCATCAATGTTAACAATCTAGTTTTCGATCGTCCTGATTTGGGATTTTCATGGTCCATCAAACATTGTAAACATTTCCGCATGTATTTCTAGACAGAATATATGCATTTGTATGCGCTGTACCTTTTCTGAATTCCATTTTTATGTCCAAACTTCTAAAATAATTGATCCATGTTTGGAATTGTTCTGTTATATTCTTGTTTGCTGTTTAAAAGTTATTGCTTTATGATCGGTGTGTAACACAAACCGCTTACCATATAGATAATGTTTGAAATGTCGACTGAAATAATATATAGCCAAGAGTTCTTATCATGTGATACAATATCATCTTTCGTAGGTACTAATTGCATGCGATCCATATCCAATAACGTGTTCATGTCCCTGTTTATCCATTTGTGGTAATACGGCCCCAATTGTATTAAAGCTTGTGTCTGTGTCTAATATGAATTCTTTCTTGAAATCGGGAAATACGAGAAATGAGGCTGTGGTTAATGGTATTTTTATTTCTTCAAAGGCACTCTCATGCTCCTCAGTCCTGATTATTTTTTCATTATTTTCCCACATATGCTTTCTAACATCCTTGATTTCATTGCATATTCCTTAATAAATCTTCGGGAATAGTTTCAAATACCTTAAAATCTTTGCAAATTCTTTATACACTTAGGCTTCTGAAAAGATTTGATAGCCTCAATTTTACTATGATCTCTTTGAATTCCTTGACTGTTCATTATGTGCCTTAAAAACTTAACTTCACTCTTTAATAACGGACACTTTTCTGGATTAATTCTTAATTTTGCTTCCATTGTTTTTTCAGAAGAACTTTTCCGACCACCTTATAATGCTCCTCAATTGTTTTCGTAAAAATTAAAATATCATAAATATACATTAAGTCCTTCTTCCCATAAATATTTCAATATTTTTGTCATTATATCTTGAAATGTACCCGGTGCCGCTACAATACCAAAAGGCATTCTATTAAAACAAAATTGCCCCTCTTTAGTAGAAAAGGCTGTCTTTTCTTGAGATTCCATATTTAATTTCACTTGATAATAAGCGTTCCCAAGGTCTATAGAACTAAAGTATTTACATCCGTATAGTGTATCTAGAATTTCTTCTACATTCAGCATGAGAAAAGCTTTTCTTTCCGTAATTTTATTAAGCTGCTTAAAATCTAAACAAAGTCTGATCTCTTTTTTTATCTTTTTTCCACACACACACACACTAACGGCGTATTCCAAGGTAAATTGCCTTTTTTTACTTAAAAGTTTTTAAATTACTAATAAAATACACCAAATTCAACAAAACATCACACTGATAATATCACTGAATTTTTCTATAATGTTAATTGTTGGATATTTATCTATGATAAGAATTTCCTATTTTTTAGATTTCTTTTAAATGTAATTTGGGATTATTTTATTGAGGGTGAATTATTTTTGTGTATAATTATAAACATTTTTATTGGCTCTTTTTGTTTTGGTTCTTTTTCAATTGAATCTTTTGTTTCCATCTGTCAGACTTGAATGTTGATATTATTTTATCTATTCCACCAGACTTTGGATGCCTCGCATTGCAAATTTATGGACAGCAAAATGCGTCCAATCAGATTAACGTGGAAAGTGAGTACGGAATTTGCAACAGAATATATGATAATTTATAAAAATGGAGATGATTTGAGACAAGATTCTTTGGTTTTACAAATCATGCATATTATGGACACGATTTGGCAGAGAAAGGACTTAGATCTCAAGTATTTCGGTTAATAAATTGATTGATAAACTCTAGAACCTACAGACTACATCCTTACGATGTGTTGGCTTGCAGTAAGACTGAAGGCTATATTCAGGTCGTTAAAAATGCTGAAACTATTGCTAATATTTCTAGAACTTCGAAAATATTAAATTGGTTGAAAGAATTCAACACGGAAAAAGAAATGGAAATAGTTGTGAAAAATTTCACAAGATCTCTCGCTGCCTATTGCGTTGCTACTTTTATATTAGGAATAGGAGACCGACACAATGACAACATTATGCTCACAAAAAATGGACATGTTGCTATTTTATGTCGGATTTGTTGATTTAATTTGAATTTTTCAGTTTTTCCATATTGATTTCGGTCACATTTTGGGGAATTTCAAGCGAATTATGAGGGGTATGGTGTCGAGAGAATGGACGAAATTCATTTTGGTTCAAGAATTCTTGGATGTCGTGGAAAGCGAGGACGAGTAAGTTCTATTTAGAATACATTTTTCGCTTTTACTTAGATAATTTTTATAATTTATATGAAACTCTCTATGTTTACAATCATTTGGAAAAGACTACCTAAAATTCGTGTTAAATTTAAAACAAGATATTGATCGATAGTCTAAAATGAAATTAGAGGAAATATGTTACAGATATATACTTTATAAATCATTGATACTTTGTATGAAGGTTCGGGTTTACTATGACAAAACTGAGATAATATCCGGGTTTGGGAAAATTCATGACTTTACGTTTGGGATCAATAAATTGAATGGCACCCCCATTATTTGCTGTGACTTTCAATGACTGTATAAGTGATGGAACACTGGGAAGCTTAAAAGTTAAAAGTAAAGATGATTCTTATTTTTAAGAGGTGATTCCTGTGCATTTCTTTCGCTGTCAGATATTACATGTAACTGTACTTAATATATTTTTAACCCCCTTCAAAAACCTTGCTTTAAGGGAAATTGATTATTTATAATGTATTGAATAAGAATATTGATCGAAAACAATTTATTGAACGGGAATATTGATTGAAAAAAATTTATTGAACGGGAATATTGATTGAAAACAATTTATTGAATGGGAATATTGATTGAAAAAAATTTATTGAACGGGAATATTGATTGAAAACAATTTATTGAATAGGAATATTGATCGAAAACAATTTATTGAACGGGAATATTGATTGAAAACAATTTATTGAATGGGAATATTGATTGAAAACAATTTATTGAACGGGAATATTGATTGAAAACAATTTATTGAATGGGAATATTGATTGAAAACAATTTATTGAATGGGAATATTGATTGAAAACAATTTATTGAATGGGAATATTGATTGAAAACAATTTATTGAATGGGAATATTGATTGAAAACAATTTATTGATTGGAAATATTGATTGAAAACAATTTATTGAATGGAAATATTGATTGAAAACAATTTATTGAACGGGAATATTGATTGAAAAAAATTTATTGAACGGGAATATTGATCGAAAACAATTTATTGAACGGAATATTGATTGAAAACAATTTATTGAATAGGAATATTGATTGAAAACAATTTATTGAACGGAATATTGATTGAAAACAATTTATTGAATAGGAATATTGATTGAAAACAATTTATTGAACGGGAATATTGATTGAAAACAATTTATTGAACGGGAATATTGATTGAAAACAATTTATTGAATGGGAATATTGATTGAAAACAATTTATTGAACGGGAATATTGATTGAAAACAATTTATTGAATGGGAATATTGATTGAAAACAATTTATTGAACGGGAATATTGATTGAAAACAATTTATTGAATAGGAATATTGATCGAAAACAATTTATTGAATAGGAATATTGATCGAAAACAATTTATTGAATGGGAATATTGATTGAAAACAATTTATTGAACGGGAATATTGATTGAAAACAATTTATTGAATGGGAATATTGATTGAAAACAATTTATTGAATGGGAATATTGATTGAAAACAATTTATTGAATGGGAATATTGATTGAAAACAATTTATTGAACGGGAATATTGATTGAAAACTATTTATTGAATAGGAATATTGATTGAAAACAATTTATTGAACGGGAATATTGATTGAAAACAATTTATTGAATGGGAATATTGATTGAAAACAATTTATTGAACGGGAATATTGATTGAAAACAATTTATTGAATAGGAATATTGATTGAAAACAATTTATTGAACGGGAATATTGATTGAAAACAATTTATTGAACGGGAATATTGATTGAAAACAATTTATTGAATGGGAATATTGATTGAAAACAATTTATTGAATTGATTTGCAATAATATGAGCCAAAGCATCACTAACTCATTTAGTCTAAATGTATGAAAAAATCTTCAATCTATTCAAGGAGAAAAATAGAACAAAAAAAAGAAAATAAATTTTATAGCATACATGAAATTATCTTTATGTAAAATCGGTTCAGTAATCTTGTAAGTTTGGTAGCAACCACTGGGTATATCGTTTTGGCTAACCAGTTGGCATACTAACTGATAGAGTAAAGGTTTTGGAAGGTTCGCTGAGACTTGACTGAATGCAAATATTTGGAGTACTATATAAGTTTCGTTTATCATTTCAGCATCAATCAAATAGGCTTGCTGAAAGAACCATTAGAATAGTAGAGATATGATTACTACTTCATTGAATGGAGGATGTAAAAAAATAATTGGTGCGAATCTTTACCAAGAATCGAGTTTAACTTAAATGCAACAATACAGTGCTCAACCGAATTTTCACCTTTGAGACCGGAAAGTAAAATTTTAAATTCAAGGCATATTTAAGAACTAAAATAGGACATTTTAAAGTCAATCAAAGCCAATATTGCGAAAGGAGTCTAATCAATGAAAGAGAAACAGTAAGAGTAACAAGAATTTTAAATGTAAGAGAGCTGCATAAACGAAAAAAAACTGGATGCAATATGCAGGGCTTTATAAAATTATGCAATTTGTATCAACTCACCAAGTTAAACTAAAATTTTCTAATGTAATGAAGCCTAGAAGAATCGAATTTTTAAGGTGTTGGAAGATAATAGATGAGAGGGAAAGGGATGAATATACTTAATAAAAATATTTTAAGTTAATAAAAGATAAGTTAAATAAAATATTTGGTTTTAATATTCTGAATGTAATTAAATTAAATTTAAAAATGACTGAAAATCGTATTTCTATAATAATTATATCAATACTGAGAATTTTATATTGAATAGAGTTTACATTTGGTTTAGTTATTATGACAGAAGAGAATTTAAATGTTATAGAAACTGATAACAATAAAATTGTAAGGTGTTCTGAAACTGTTATTGAAAAATAATATAATTGAAACAACTATTTGTGTTAAATTTTATATCATATTATATTAAATTATATTAAGGTATTTTAAATTAAAAAAATTATATTTGTGATCGATAGCTATATCAATAATTATAATTACCACGCCTCAGTTGTTTAAATTTTCAAATTTTGAGAGAAATTTTGAATTTACATTTTTATGATAATAAATAAACGTTCGAAGAAGATTTTAATTTAATTGCGTTTAACATGGAGGCCACGACCACGGATTTATTGATAAGTTGATTACTAACCGAAAAATCTCATAACGGAGATGATTTAGAAAATTTTATCAAGGATTGCCAAAAATTTTTCTGCTCAACAAAAACCATAAAAACAACTTTACTTGATAGATCGCTAATGGAAGATTATGAAGCAGCTGAAGGAAAAACTATGTAAGAGAAACTTCGATATGCTTTTACAAAACCAACGTCGGTAATGGAGGATTTAAAAGAAGCTTTGAACTATGAAAAAGGATCAGATTCAGCCGAAATGTTTTTAGAGAAAATAAAAAAGATGACAAAGAAATTAATAGCTCACAAATGGAATGAAGAAGAAATAGAAAAATTCCTTCTTACAAATTGTGTAAGGAGATCAAGAAGTTAAAAAAGAGATCGAGATGAAAGATTTAAAAACATAAGAAGAAATAAAAAAAACTATTAAGAAATTAGAAAGGTAAACAAGATTTTATGTCATTGTTAATGTTGTGAAGGTTTCACCGGCTGTTCAAAACTACAGAAGCTACAGAGGATTGGAAAACGGAAATATTAATTTCAAGCAACGAAATGTCAATAACCAACAAATTGAATGCTGGAAATGCAAGAAATCTGATCAGTTCAGTCGAGAATACCAAATAAAAACGAAAATGACGTGTTTCTCATGCGGAGTGGAACGTCATATACGACGAGACTGCTCAACGGTTCAATGTCAAAGATGTAACTTAAGTGGACACAAAAAAAGTGATTATTTTATACAAATTTGGAAAAAAGGAAGTTTCGAGCTAATTCACACCTGAAAAATGGTTATTATTATGCAAACCAAACAGCAAACTATAAACATAAAAACTATTATCCGAGAAGAACAGTTGCAACTATTGAAGTTAATGACGATACGACGCTACTGGAGTATTAAGATGATACAGAAGACAAGTAAGAAGATATTAATCACCCAAAAGTACACGCTTCGACACAGGAGGCAATGATCGGAGCAATTTATTAGGTGATTTTGATATTGATATAGATATTGGTCATAGTAATGTTAATAATGTAAATAATTCTTATATATATTCTTATAATTCTTATATATAATTCTTATAGTGTAGAACCTTTATGTAATAAAAGTTGATATCAGGCAAAATATTGGTAAGTTGGATTCTAATATCTCCTCTAATTACTAGAGGAACAAATTATTTTCACTAAAGATGAATGGAAACGACCATGACTGAGTTATGACAAAATGCAATGTAGACCGAGTACAACTCTTGAGATTCAAGGATATAAAATGGAATGCTTACTAGATACAGGAGCCAGAGTATATGTAATGGCAGAAACAGTGGTGGATAAATTATTAAATTTTAAAATTATAAAAACAGATGAGACGTTAAGAATGATAGTAAATTAGAGACAATTGGAAAGATATGCATTGCTGTTAGAATTTGGGCCGTATCATCACAAAGGGATAAACAGGGACATGAACACGTTGTTGCATATGGATCCCATGCAATGAGCGTGTGGAAAAAAGATAAAAAAAGAGATCAGACTTGGTTTAGATTTTAGGCAGCTTAATAAAACTACGGAAATACAAGCTTTTCCCATCCCGAATGTATCTAAAATATCTAATGTATTTGTGGCCCATTAAGAGAAACTTTCAGAGGAGAAAAATATATTTGTGCAATAATCTATCATAACAGAAATACATTTCAATAACTCCTAAATGTTAGAAGATTTCAATTAAATTGCGACTAACAAATATAAAACATGCTTTATATTTGTTTCCATAGTTTTTTCAGTACAGATCAGAACTCATTATTCGTTAACATGTTTAAACTTCCACTTTTAGCTGTATGTCTATTAGCGTGACCGGCTGTAAAATAAGATTTAGTTCCAACCAAATAAATATAGATTTTTCATAAAAATATTTTTTATTCTTTTTACTATCCTTTTTACTATTTATCTATTTTTGGACTTTCAATTTGTTTTACTTCATTTCATTTGGGATAAATATTTAATTTCTATTTAACACAAATTTTCGGCTTTTTTCTTTTCTTTTAACACTTGAAAATGGCAGTCCTGAAAATGTGTGATCATTGAATAAACATTGGGTATCGGTTTTAAACAAATAAATAATATTTTGATAAAATTAATTGCATTTATATAAAATAAGGGAATTTTATGTAGGTCGGTAGCTATTTTGTAATTATAAAATAGAATTTATGTTGGCATCTTTTGCTTCATTTACTTTTCAGTTTCAGAAACCTTTGTTGCGATGGATACATAGCCATTAGAGATCACAGTAACTTGATATTTTCATTATTCAAAGCAATGGTAAATGCTGGGATTCCGGAAATAAGCAGCATTGAAGACCTGAATTATTTAAAAGTGAATAAAATGCTAATCACTATAATATTACCTTGATCCAGGAAACGTTACAAATTGGTAAAGGAGATGAAGAAGCAAGATCGTACTTTCAAAATGTGTATGCTGATACTCGTAAAAAGGAAGTATTTATCACCATGAATTGGGGGGCTCACAGTATAAGGAGGAATAATACTTGAAGTCATTTGTTTTTAGTTTTCAAAATTTGCTCAATTTATGTGATTATTTTTATACATAGCTGCATATTAAGTTGAGTTTATTGAATCAGAGTTTTTTTTATTATGAAAATTTTATGTCTGTGGTGAGATTTGATTAAAATGTCGATTATGTTGGCAAAATTTAATTATTATTATTTATTTTTATTATTATTTTTATAATTATAATTATAATTATTATTATTATTATTATTATTATTATTATTATTTGTTGAGTTCTCCAAATGTCGAGAACATTTATGTTAAAAATAGTAATTAACAATATATAAATAGTAATTAGTATATTTGGGGTTATATAATTACTAAAATTAGTAATTACTTAAATTAATTCACTAGAAATTGGAATTCAATTTGCAATTTGGAACAACCAAAAATCCATTTATTTTGATTGGTTTTTTTGGTTTTGTAGTAGGTAGATGTGAGCCATCCAGCACAGAGCGTTCTGATTAGCTGACGGAAAGCAATCACTCATCGAGTGACGGCTCATTGCTTAGGGGTAAGTCAGGGGTCATGTGGGCGTGTCGCGTGTGTGTATGACAAATAGTCTTTGTTCTACAACGGTTTAAAGAGGTCATGCCATGTCAAAGTAAAAGCATGAGTCATACATATTTTTCTAAATCAAAACAAAGTCATTTACCCTTCCCCTTATGAAAAAAATTTCATAACTCATACTTTTTATATTTAAACAAAACCAAAAAAACTCATAAACCCTCCATAGGAAAATTTTTTGTGACTTATACTTTTTTCAAAATTTTTCTAAATAAAAACATAAACAAATATACGAATTTATAAAAACACAATAAAATAATTTTAAAAGAATATTTATTACAAGAAATCAAAGCACACTATTTTATTAATTTAGCAAATGCAACACTTCGAAATTGTGGGAAACTTCTAGTCTTCATCTACCACTTCATTAGAGAAATTTAATGAAAGAAATCGAGTAATGACCAACCCTTATGATAAAAACGATGAAGAATAAAACAGCACGTCTTCTAAGTTCGTTATGATTAGAATATGGAGATTGTTTAGAGACTAAACGTTGGTAGGGATGAAAAATCTAATCAGCTTTAATAATTCCTTGAGATATGTTCCACCAGGAAAAAGATTCGATATTCGCCTCGATGAAAATGATAATCCTAAACCCGGAGAAGAACCAATAAATATAGTTGATGCAGCGGCTTTAAAAGATGAATATGTTGCATGTACATTTGATGCACTAAAAAAGGCTGCCTACGTGTTTTTCCAAATTTGGATACTTTGCTCCTACTTATCCGATTTTAATCTTTTCTTTTTTTAAAGTTCCAAAATTAGTTTGGAGTTTTATTTTGATACTTATTTTCAAAGATTTCATCTTTTTCAACAAATTTAGAGTCAATTTGATAAACTTTGCTAGTTTTTATTTTTTTTAGTTAAATGTGATTTTTGCTTCTGCTATTTTTTTTCTAATATTGTTCCAAATCAACGAAACTTAATTATTCATAAATATTGTAGTTTTTTCCAACAATGGACTATTCAAATTGTTCTTTATATTCTAATCATAAATTTTCTCTTTCCTTTGCTCTTTTTATACTGTTATAAAAATTTACATTAAAATATCGATGTTCCTCTTCCATATATAATAAAACACTAAATTTTCTCTCTTTGAATAATGCTGGGCACTGATGGGTCCTTAAAATAGTTTGAACTGCCTAAGGGTTACTATCTCCACCCAGCGCCTGCACAAGAATGTTGAACCGCTAGTCACCCGTCAAAAATTGACGTTGGTACTGTGAACTAGTGGGTGAAAGGTTAGCAAAAGGTGAGCTCCTTCTCAAGAACCGCTAATGCCCTAACCTCCCTCGGGTCCATGAGCTGTCATAGAAGAATTCATGCTCTACTTGATCGTCCCTTTTTCACCTATTAATTCATAATTTACCTCATCAATTGATCCCTCAGTTCCCCCACATTCAACAACCTCAACTCCCATCCAAACATCCATAACAACTTCAACAATAAAATTAACATGAACAGATTATATTCAATATTACTAGACAGTTAACATTTATAAATTATAAGATTAATAAACAATTAACATTTATAAATTATAGTCAAATTAAATACATGATCACAGAGTTATACTCAACATTTCCAAATGAATGAGTTAAAAACCATTGGCGTCCAAAATATGACCCAATAGGCAAGCTCGGTTTAACCTAAACTGTCGCCCCTTCTCCTTTTTATTTGGATGGTTTTTTCTGCTTTTCCTTTTAGGTAGATCCTTGACGTATGGGAGGCGCCTGGTGTTATAGTTCTTATGCCATCATCTTTTCTTGTGACATTTCGTAGTACTATGGCCTGTTGTTCTTCTGATAGCAGGACACCACTTTGCATGAAGCCTGTACGGATGTCGTCCCTAAGTTTCCACTCGGCGACCTGTTTCTCAAGCTCCTGGGCCTTCTGCTCGGCCAGTCGCAGGGCTTCATCCTTCTGATTCAACTGATCCCTCAATGTGTCCATTTCTGCTCTTAACTTGGTTGCTGCCTCTGGTGGAAGCCACATTTGCTCCATGTAGCGGCACTTCCGCACCATGGCCTCCGCCCTCTGGGTTTGAACTATTGCTGTTTGATGATAGCCGGCTATGTCTTTGCGAAATTGTTCCAGCATCTTCCTGTGTGGGTCCACTGAAAAAATTTCCTTTTAGTTTCATTTTTATTAACTCTAATTTACACATAACGCGTATTAATGTAATTATATATTTTAATCAATATCTTTACGGTAAGTATTATGCCATCTCAAGGGGAAAAGGATAGGTGTGTTCCCTTTACTCCTTATATGTCTTAACGGCATCTATCATCGTACTCATAGCTACTTAATTATAACAGGCACCAGCAACGATAACATTGACAATGCCTGCGATAACCAGGGGTGGGTGCATAATCTTTATATTATTAACGTTATAATAATAGTACGAAATTTATATTTTTCATTTAAGAAGCTAATTTAATTTACAAAATTTTAATTTATTAAATCCAAATATAAAAATTTTTAATTTAAATTACTATAAGAAGATTTACAAAATCTTTTATTGCAAAATGGAAATAAAAAAAAATTCTTCAACAATATAAAATTTATTATTCTATTTTAATTTTGTTTTATTACACTTAAGCAATTTATCTCTTGCTTTTCGCTCGTTGTCATAGCGACGAGTCAACAATCGGTAAATTTATTTTTATCCACTTCTAATTTATATTTTATGTTTTTAGATAATCTAAGGAACCCCAGGACAATCGTGGTTGTCTCCATTTAGCTAGTTTATCCCACCAAGTATAATCCACCATTTATTAACCATTTTATTCATTATTAACCCACAGGACACTCAGAAACAACTTGCAAAGAAGATCCCGAAAGTTGGAAATTTTTTAATGACAATTTTTATTTTTATACAGGTAACATATTTTTTGGTGTATTTTTATTTTAATAAGTTTAATGTGTTTATTTTTTATTTCTACGATTACAATAATTATTAATAAGGACAATTTTAATAATATTCATATCATTAATAATCATTGAATAATGATAATAATAAATTTTGTAATAATAATAATCATTTCTAAGTAATTATAATAATAATAGCAACAATGATGATAATAATAATAATAATAATAATAATAATAATAATAATAATAATAATAATAATAATAATAATAATAATAATAATAATAATAATAATAATAAAAGTAATAATAATAATAATAACATATTAGTGACAATAATCATAATAATAATAATAAAAAGGAAATTTTTGGTAATAATAGTGTTGGTGGTGCCAATAAGAAAATGATAACGATAATAATGTCAAACCATAGTGGGAGTATTAGCGGGGGATTAGGAATAATAGTACTATATCGTTGGTTATAATAATAGTAGTAATATGTTAGTAATATTTACAATAATAATAAAAATAAAGATGTTAATAATAATAATATTTTAGTAATAATAATAATAATAATGTAGGTAGTAATAATAACAATAATAATAATGACGATAACATTAACATTTTAATAATAATAAATATAATGCTAGGAGCATACTAAGTAAGTTGTCGAATTTAATGATACTATATAGTTTTAGTAATAATAATAATGTACTAATAATATTAATAATAATAATAATAATAATAATAATAATGGTAACGATAATAATATTCTAGTAATAATAATAATAATAACAATATGAAAATAATAATACTAATGATAATAATAATAATAATAATAATAATAATAATAATAATAATAATAATAATAATAATAATACTATTAATAATAATAATATCAGAATCATTCTGGAGATAACGATGAGTTATGTAACCCTAATGATATTATATGCCCATAATAATGGTACTATATAGTTTATAACCATAATAATGCTATACTAATAATATTAATAATAATAACGATAATATTAATATTTTAACAATAATAATAATAATAATAACAATATTAGTATGAAAATAATAATAAATTTAATAATAAAAATAGTAATAAAATAATAATGATAATAATATTAATAATCCCTTGGTAGAATTAATAATAATCATAGATGGGTTCAATAGACATACTGAAGTGAAAATAATAACTAAAATAATAAAACTACGAAACTTACAACATAATAATAATAAAATTAATATTAGTAACAACAACAATATCATAAAAATAATAATGTTAACAATAACAATAATAATGAAATAAATAACGAAACTTTTCGTAATAATAATAAGTTTAAATGCAAAATAGTCACGTCAATAGTTGGTTTATGGGTTATAGGGTCATGGATTTGATTTTATGAACTGAACAAAAATTTGAAATCTAAGTAATGAGATAACGTAAAATCTTTTGGAGTGATATTCGAAATCGATTTTAGCTTCCAGGTATAGTATGTAAATTAAATACGAACGATGATGTTACAAAGAAAATCTGATCTGTGGCCGATTGAACTTCCTAGTGTGGTTAGTCTCGAGTCATAGTGTATGTGAGTTATATAATACTTTTGTAACGGGATATAATTTGTCAATTCCCAAAAAAAATCTTTCTAATCCTTCTAGATGTTGGTCTATATGTTTATCTTTTATTGTTTTATGAAACTTTATATTTAACCTTTCCCAGGACCTCAATACTACTCTTTCGAGGGTCGGGCGATAGGATTTAGGAAAAGGAGAATACTGGACGGAATACTGGACGGACCCTCGAAAGAGCGCGTTGAGGGCCTGGGAAAGGCTTAAATATAAAAGATAAACAATAACAATTTGAAAAACATATAGAGGAGTTAGTTACTATGAATAACGCTAGCAAAAGTAAACCAAAAATAAAGTTCAGATAGATATTAGAACGAATGAAACCACTACTTTACACAAATTATGGTCAATGAGGCACAAAAATCATTTTGAATTTGAAAATCACGAACTATTACTTTAAAACCGATTAAAACGACAACACGTAGCAGAAAATACTTAAAAAAATGCATTTCTAATAAACATTAATGTATCCAAATCCGAAGGAAAGCAAATGTCCAATTGTCAAAATTTGATAGAAGACTGATTTCAAGTCTTGTTTAGATTTTATTATATTTTCGGGTAAGCTTCAGACGTTACACTCTTTACCTATTAATTTCGAATTACTATATCACTATTATTATTATTAATTGAAATCTTATTGTGATAATTTTATTAAATTTAGTCTCATTTTCATTATTCATACATTTACACCTATTTTGATTTTATTATTATTATGTTCAAAATTATAAATGGTGGGTTTCTGTGTTTTGATATTTTAAAACTATATGGTTGTTACCCAGACAACCCCATACAAATATTTTTCGCTTACCACTCGGCACCCGTTGCTAAGCAACGTTGGAACTGTGTTCGAGTGGGTTAATCGTCCGCAAAAGTGAGCGCTATTGCTAATGCGGTAATTGACCGAACGATCCATCGTCCAACGAGCTGCCGATAGAAGGTCTGTGCTCGATTTCGATTTTTAGGTCCCATTGCTCTCCTATCTTCTTCAATTGTTAACCTATACTCTCACACCATTTATCATTACGTCTATTCCCATGGTCCTTCTTATCGTTGTCCATGTTGATGATTATTCTATGGCCCGTACACCCTTTGTTATGTTAAATATTCACCCACTAGCTCTCTTACCCTTATCCCTATTAAATCTACAATGTTCTCTATTATTGATACTAGTATTGTCATTGTTACTATTATATGTATTACCTTTATTAATTGTTACTACTATTACATTTATTACCATTCTTATTACTATAATTACCATTATATTTATTATTATTACCACTATTATTATTATTACTATTATTACAATTATTATTATTATTATTATTATTATTATTATTATTATTATTATTATTATTATTATTATTATTATTAAGTTTTTAGTAGGGATCCTTCCTTATTCCTCTGCTTTATAAAATATTTTTCTTATATAAAGATTTAGCCGTAATCCATCCATCCGTATTTTACAGTTTTCAATAAAGTATTCTTGTTAATTCGAAAAATTTTAGCTGCGTTCCGCCCTTATTTTACGATTTTATCTTTATTCTGCAGTTTTCGATAAAGTATTTTCTTCGATTCGGAAATTTTGAGCAGCGTTCCGCCCTTATTTTACAGTTTCATAATACTCTTATACCAACAGTTGAGTCGCATTTCACTTTTATTTTACTATTTTCTATAAGTATTTAATCAATTCGGGAAATTTGAGTAGTGTTCCGCTCTTATTTTATGGTTTTGTCCGGATATTCTATCAATTATTGATGCCGAATTCTACTTTTACTTTGCTAATTTTGATAAGTATTTTAGTTGATTCGGAAAATTTGAGCAGCGTTCCGCCCTTATTTTACAGTTTATGATAAATGTTTTAACTATTTCCGAAAATTTGCGCAGCGTTCTGCCCATATTTTTCGTTTCAATTTAACATAATTTATTTAATTCTTATTTAAAAACATTATTTTTTATGATTTTAGTCGTTCGGATTAATCTTTTTCCGATGACTATTCATTTTAACTGTTGCAACGATTTCGCAATTTTCCCAGCTACCCTTTCCCTCTCTTTGTCCTTATGATCTATTTATGTTCATATTAGATTTAATGAGTGCCCACTGGACTATTCGGTGTTAGATATTTTGAGCCGATTGTTGTTAAAAAATTTATGTCAATTTTTCAGGAAACGGATGATGAAGGAGCAGCCAAAGGACTACTCCTTTACCTTCCAATTTCCCCTATATACGGATAATATTGACGTTCCAGCTCCTGCGTTCTCACGCCGGAGCCTTCACGGGCACAAACTATTGGTGATTATACACGCACTTACACAGTTCGCTAGATAATGTGTGATTTTAATTACTTGCAGTTTGTTTTGGCTGTGGGCCACAAAATAAAATAAAAAATTAAATGTTACCATTTAAATTCGATAAAAGTTTCGAGGCGAAATCGTATATTCTTCATATAAATTCTACATTCATATCATAAAATTCCATAAAGATTCTCCATATAAACTCTTCATTTCATATCATAAAATTCCATAATTGTAGGCAATTGAAAAATACTATCGGAAAGTAATACCACAAATCGACAACAGTAATTTAAAATCAATCTGACCAGTTACAGCTAACAGTAGAATTAAATTTGTCTCTGCACACAGCCTGTTAATTTTAGTCGGATATTGTCTGGTCAATTTGGCTGTACACAGTCTGTCAATTTGGTTGAAATTTGGCTGTCAATTTTGTGCTGAAAATTTGTGAAAACACATCAGTATATATACCTATGATTTGGCCTTAACATTGCGTGTTAATTTTATTGCGATTAAACAAAATTCGACCTTGAAATTATTGGTGTTATCTAAATTTAATTTTTATTAATTTTATCAATTTATTTTTAACATTTTTAATTAAATTTATTCAGTCAAAAATATTTTATTTTTATTCATTTAATTCATTAATTTTTACTTTTATATAAATGGTCATTTTACGGTCAAATTTTCTTGTTATTATGTTATTTTTTATGTAGATTTCGTGCAGTTCTTGATGCATTTGTATTTATTTTATTTTACTTTTATGTTTTTTAATTTTATATTTATTTATATTCTCTCAGATTTTAAAATGTTTAGTTGGTGTTGTATGTGGTATTTTAAGTTATCTTGGTGCTGGGTTTTCGTGCTGTATTACTGATATATTTAAACAATTCTCAAGGTCATTTGTGTTCTGGCCCAACATAAAGTTGCTATTGTAATTATTAATTTTATTTTTGAGGTGAAATATTATTGGTATAACTATGCTTATCACTATTGAATGCGTTTCATATTTATGATTCGTATAATTTAATTTAGTCACTATCGAAATCCCAATGATCTGAACCAAAAATGACCCAAGTTAAATTTTGATCTAAATATAAAATAACTAATTTTCAAAAAAGTAAACTATCTTACGATTAGGTTTTGCCTATTTCAAAATAAAATAATCATAAAATTACGTCAAGTTTTATTAACATTGAAGGGAATTAATGAAAAAGTAAATCATAAATCTATTCACTTAAAGATAAAATACAGAAGAAATACATAACCAACGTTATTATTACTATAATAAGTTGCCATGGAAATAAGCGGAAAGCGCATAAATGAATTATTATTATTATTATTTTTATAATTATTATTATCATGATTAATATTATCATTATTGTTGAAATTACACTTATCGTTTCCACAGATACCCTCATTTTTATTATCATTACGGTGGTTATTATTATTATTATTATTATTATTATTATTATTATTATTATTATTATTATTATTATTATTATTATTGTGGGGTCAGTAGTGTTGATGACCTTGACCCCATTACATACAAAATATTTCAACGCCCGCCAATGGTTACCCGTTGCTAGGCAACGTTGGAACTGTAACCAGTGGTCACAGGACCTCCAAAGGTGAGTTCCGATGTCAGAACTGCTAAGGTTTAGTCCTATGTCGGGTTCAGTGGACTGCCGTTAGAAGGCCTCTGTCCGTCTTGTCTTTCAGGTCCCATAAATATCTCTTTCTTAGTTTGTTCGTACACGTTACTCGTTATGAAGGAACAAATTAATAAAAACACAATTTTTATTTTTATTTGAATTTTCATTTCATTTTGAATTTTTGTTTGTCACTCCTTTACTTTCGCCTTGGGCACGTCAGCGTAAGCGTTCAGTTCGGCCTGGTCTGGCATGCGGATGGAATAGCTTGTTGGACGGTTTTGGCTTATCTTGGTCGCGATAGGCCAGCTGTGCCGGTGCGAAGACGAGGGGGTATGTCACCGCACTACACTCCTGACACGCTGATAGGGCAACCTCTAATCCTTTTATCTGAGTTCGTTGGGCCTGATTCAACACTTTCTCATCTCTCCAGCCTTGCTGGGCCGCAGTAAGGCGCTGGTATACACTTTTCATTTTTTCCGGTTCTGCCCAGGTGGCTTTTACCCTTTGGAGTTCGCGGCTCTGCTGTAGAAGTTGTTGATGGAGGTGCGTGTTCTCGCGCCGGAGCTCCTTCAGTTCTTGGCTGAGAATTCTCGTAGCTTTTATTTCTAAATTAAAATCATTTAATAGATAATTCTTAGCATGGTTGCTCTCAACACATTTATTAATTTCTTTTTTCCGCACCCAGTCTATTTTAGTGAACCTCTTTGATTTCATTGAATTAATTCCCGGTGAGTCTCGTTTACAATTATTTATTTACTTTAAGTACTGTTTGAGTTGTGAGGATTTTCTTCCCCGTGGCAACTAAGATCTTTCAGAATTTATTTACAACATAATGATACGAGACAAACAGTTAAATTGTTTTTTTTTAAAAATATTTATTTCCATTACATTAGGATTTTGTTCAGTCTGTGAAGTCCGCATTTCGACGATTTCGGCTTGAGAATGCCCATTGTGGATGTCGGCGGGCATAGGCATGTTCGTCTCGTTGCCTTGGTCCGAGTCTGTGGCAAAGAGTTGGGTGAATCAATCTTTCAGGCAAGATCAGAGTTGTCGGAGCGGCCATTTGTAGAAGTCTTGGGTCGTCGAGCTCAAATGAGACCCCATAGTCAGGCGGAGATCCATCGGTGCTAGGAATGATTCTATTGGCGATATCTCGATTTATCTGCGCCAATGTCTGTCTGTCCGCCTTCCGATAGTATTTTTTCTCCATCTCCTCCATCTTCATAGCACTGTATTCGGCTCGTTGGCGCGCTACCCGTGCCGGGTTCCTGCCCGGTTCCTGTTTGATAGCAATGCTTGGCAGTTCAATTTCGTCTCCACGGTCATTGTGTCGACGAGGCCAATTGGGTCCTCCGTAAGTGGCCAGTTCGTACCCCTGGTTCCATGGCGCCTGTCTATACCGAACGGCAGAGCTACTAGAGATTTGCAGGGTCAATCGGGAGTCGTCATTCCATCCTCCATGCGAGTTTGTATAGTCTAAAATAGGTATTATAATCATACTTCAAATGAAATATTAGATCGTTGCGTTTATGTGGTAAAGATGGATAACCTAAGATAAACTTATGGGTCAGTGTCGGTTGGGTTGAAGTTTAATTTACGGTTAGTTATTACGTGGAAGACTTAAGCTTTTTAAATGAAGTAGTACCTGGTCGAGACTCATCTCGCTTGTCTGTATCTCGTATAGGTAACCGGTATTGTTGCTCATTGATCGTTCGTTCCTGCATTTTTTGTTTATTGGCGAAAGGTGTCTGTCGTTGAATGGACATGATTTAAGATGTAGTTTACTAATTCTCGTTTGTTATTTATATTAGAATCGTCAAGTGGTATGTCGCTTGGTTAGTGAAGTCATTCTTATTATCCTAATTCAAATTCCAATTAGTGCATAATATTTCTAATTAATTGCGTCAAGAGAAAAATTATAACATTTATTTACAAATAATATTCGTTTAGTCATTCCATGTTTCTCGCGTGACTGAAGAAAGTCAACAGCTGATTGGCATTACATTGAAAATCAACAATCCGGATGAGTGAGTTAATCGAATTATATTTCCTTATTAATATCATTAATTCAGTTGAACGGCGTTTAGGAATATATTACTCCAAATCTGTAACTTCAATTTCTCACTAATCAATTGAAGTGCAGAGAACTTTGCAATCGCTACTGGTGATTTAAATCTGACTAGGCTTTCTATGGCGAGCTCAATAATTCATATCGATGGTCCTTTCTACGATGATCAATCAGTGCCGGATTCTTATCTATTTTTGCCTACGTGGATTCAGCTATCCTGGTGTTAATTTGTTCTCAATAGTTCTCATATACCTACGTGGACGTCCAACCGGCCTTTCTCAGTATTCGACAAGTCCTTCAGTCGTGGGTGTTCACTATATGTTTCCCCCTTGCAGATCCTCAAGGAGCAATTTCCTTTATAATCGATACTGGAGAGATCGGTCCGTTAACTATCGATTGTTTTTATATATTCGATTTAATTGAATTCTTAAATTTGATTTGTATCGTCTTTTATATTATTACATGATTTCTTTCACTGCTGGGTGTTGATTATGCCTCGCCGTGGACTAGTTGGTTTATTTTTTATTTATTTCAGTGGCCTTGTCCAGTTTTCTATAATACAATTTATCATATTATGTTTGCGAAGTTTGTATTAATACTAGCTATTTTCCGTTATGTCTATGTAACCTTTGACTACGTTTAATTATATTTAGCCATGTTGAATTTGGGCAATTCACTGATGTTTAATCATAGGTAATCAAAGTTTAGGGTGAAAGATCAATAGTAATTCCGTTTAAGGTTCTCTAGCTATCTTAATTCATCGTTGATTATGCTAGGTTACATTTGGGACGTACATTTACTTAAGTATTTTTGCATAACCGCGGGAGTTTTACCTATTAAATCTCTTTCATTAACTTTAGTATTTACTCGGTACTGCCATTTTATTGTTACGCTTGGTAAACCATAATCTACTTCGCCTTATCTAGTTACTGCTAATCAATTTTAGTTATTTTCGTCAATTATAGGTAAAACTCGTCAATTCTATTAATCTTACTGTGATGGTTGTGTCTTTTCTAATGGATTATGACTATTTTCGTCATTCCTAGCAATGTATGATGATTTTTCCCGTTCGTCTATTATAATTGTGTTCCTACTCACTTAGAATTACTGTGTTAACTTTGGTCAAGTAGAATTTCTCTCCTCCATGTTTCGACACCCTTAATTATTCTCAACGGCTCTAATACATTTAAATATTTTCCTCAATTTTAACATATTTAATCATCCCCGTCCATTTTTACACATTTAGTTAACTTCCTCATTTTTTATTCGCTGGGTTACTTTCATCAATTTTAATGCATTTAATTATCGTCATCAACTTTAAATCATTTAATTATCTTCATTAATTTTACTTCATTTAATGATCTCCATTAACTTAACGCACTTAATTATCTTTATCAACTTATTTTCATCAATTTTAACGTATTTAATTATCTTTATCATCTCTAATTCATTTAAGTATTTTCATTATTTTTAACGCATTTTATTATTTTCATCGACTTTAATTCATTTAATTATTTTCATTATTTTTAACACATTTAATTATTTTTATCAATTTTAGTTCATTTAATTATTTTCATTAATTTTAACACCTTTAATTATCTTCATCAACTTTAGTTCATTTAATTATTTTCATTACTTTTAACACATTTAATCTAGTTCATTTAATTATTTTCATTCATTTAAGTATTTTCGTCACGTCGATTTCGAAGTCCACCTCCCATATCTCTCAATTTGATCTTAAGGTAATTGTGTTTATATTAGATTTTACGAGTGCCCACTGGACTACTCGGTGTGATCATTTTAGCCGATGTATAGAATTGATTTTTGGTCGAATTTTCGGGAGATGGGTGAAAGAGAGCCCGCCAAAAGACTATTTCTCGATCTTCCCACCACCCCTATAACGAGTATAATATTTACGCTCGAGGCCGTCGTTACGCATAGTGTGTGGCTGTGGGCCAGAAAAATTTCGACATGTTAACAAAATTCTCTTTCTGAATACGTATATTTTTCAAAACAACTAC
>CM039680.1:209926572-210036572 GCA_022537955.1 Schmidtea mediterranea
AAAATAAATAAGTCTTTTAAACATCACAACATTCAAATTCTCGTAGAATTATTCGGTTTTAAAAAGTCACTAATGAAATTATCTAGTTGCATATTATTTCTAAATAATATAAATCCTACAGAAATTAATATGCTTAATATATTCTGGGTATGCATGGATTTCAGGTTTGGCAAATATCGAGATGTTATTCAATCCTACATTGATAATGCAGATAAAATCGAAATAAAAATCAAGGATAAACTGGATGAAGTACAAAAACAATATCTTACATGTTCAAGTTGTTTAATTAATAAAGTCAATATTTTATATTTGCCATGTGGACATATCATTATTTGTTCATCATGTTTTAAAAACCCTAATAGGTGTGAAAGTTGTGGTATAATTATTGATGAGTACCATTCTGTGTATATGTAATAAATGTTATTTTGTTTCTAAAGAAATATTATTCAGGTTACTTTTAACTATTGTGAACATGATCTCAAACCCTAATTTATAAAAGCAACTAATAATAAAATAATCAAAACATAATAAAATAAGTAAATGAAAATGTACAAGTTTAGTTTTCTATAATATACAAGTTTTATTACATAATTGTTCGAAATCGTCTGATAAATCCTTTTATTGATGATGATCATTCAGAAGCCAAAATTTCATTGAAAATATCTTGAAATGGCTGAGATCTAATATAGTTAAAAACACAATAAAAATTTACGATAAGAGAGGACAATATGAAGTTTATGCTTAATTATTGACAGACCAAGTGAGGTCAAAAAGTACCTCGGCTTCATTGCACAAATTAGGCTTAGCTTGTCGAGTAATTGCACATTACACAACTTTCATGCGCGGACACTACAAAGTGTCATAGGCACTAAATTAATTAATTAATGTTTATTACTACCAAAATAGTTATTTGCAGACTAGGGAGATTATAGCCGCCTACGACCAGCTTGTAAATAAAATATAATAAAGTGTAAAGATATTATTATATTTAAAAATACAAACAAATAATTCATCCATTTAAACTCATCGAAATCGAATGATGGGAGTCAAAATAATGTTATTATTTAGTCAAAACGTGATATATTAAAGGCGCGCGGGTATACTTTTAATCAATATAATTTGTAAAGTTTTTTTTTTATAACTATATTCCTAAAATCAATTAATAAAACCATAGTTTTTAATATATATTCATTAGTCAAGTCTTTGTTAAACATTCACTTGTATTGCATCTACATTGTGAACTAACATAATCCACGTATATTGAAAATTTGATATATTCATATTTGCTATAAAGAGTTTTAAAATATGTTGAAATTAAAAGTGTGAAAACTGAAAATACTCAGAAAGCAGGAAAAATGATAATTGATATTAGTAATTCTGTGTTTATCCAATCTATTTGTATTAAGATATATTTTATAAGTAATATAACAACTGTAAAATAAAATATCTGTAATATTCAACAGATCTCTATTAATATTATTAATTAATACTATTATTATTATTATTATACTTTAACTTTTTATTATTATTACCATTTCATTAACATTATTTTCGTCTATTATAATTTTATTATCAAGCATTTCGTCATCATGTGTGTTATCAACATTTATATTTAAAGATCTAAAATTTATAATTGAAGAATATTAAAATGTTTACTATTAAATTATCAAAAGTGGATAACATAACTAATTAATGATAATATTAAGTTAATTTATAAAGTTTTTACTTAAATTTTGAACTCAAATATATTTTATAAGCTAATTTTAACTTAAAGTATATATTTTATGTGTAAATATCTAATTGTGATTTGAGTGAGTAAATTGATGCACTATGTGTATATTAGTAACAGATGGCTATCAGGTAGGTACAATATGAGTAAAGAGGGAGTTAACACATAATAAATCAATAAAAGAAAACTAATTTACCCAATGAATCAATAAAAACAAAAGCATATGGAAACCAATCTACACAATAAAACCCCAGTTATTTTATGAAAATATTTATTAAAATGACATTCTAGCACTATTGACTTTCCAAATTGGAGTCATGACATCATCTGAATTGATCCTCTATCCTTGTATAATGATAATTGTATACCAATGAAAGTTTTCAATAAAATTTACTTCTTTATTAGCAATATAAAACTTTGCATTCTCGTGGCCAAGATATATGTTGTTATCGCTTCTTAACTTGATATTCATTGTATTTAGAATTTCGTTTACTAATTACAATCTGCATCCGATATTATTGGGTATTGATTAATGTGATTGGCATTGAAAATTTGTAAGTGATAGAAAATCTGAGAAAATGTAAGGTATGGCTATAATTCTTCACTATCATAAATTCAGTTTGCATGTCAAAATAATGATTATAGTTGTCATCGTATTTATACTATGTATATAACCAATGCAATGATAATGTATAATTTTATTATAAAGATTCTAAAAATATTTTGAAATTAAAAATGTCAAAACTGAAGATACTCAGAAAGCTGAAAAATTAGCTATGATGTATATAACCTTAATGTCTGCATAACCTCTTCATAATCTCGAAGTTTGAGTAATAAATTGCATCGATATTGCATTTTAAATGAATGGATATTGCAATAAAATATTATAAAAAATCATACGGAAACAAGTGATCAAAACTTATCTATATATATATATATATATATATATATATATATATTTTTTTTATGATGGAATAATACCAGTTGAGGTTCTAAGGATCTATATAGAAATGTTTTGTAATCAAGTAATTCTAAAACAAATTGAATAGTTATACATGTTTTTGTTACAAATTAATAAATTTTATCATAATTCATTAAAATATTTAAGTAAAACAATATAAAAAAGTTTTATGTAAATTGTTACATTGTTGTATTAACTTAATATTGAATCGAAGTAATGAACCAGCAAAATTTATTTAAATATTACCATCAAATTATTTATGATAATTATAGTAAAGATAATAACGTTTTAAGTAAATTATTACAAAATCATAAAATAACACAACTTGCAAATACTGCGATAAATTATTTTAATAAAATAGTTAACAAATAATAATAATAATAATAATAATAATAATAATAATAATAATAAAAATAATAATAATCATAAATTTTAATAATTTGACAGATAAAAAATTAGTTCTGATACTAGATGCTAACTAAATATTAACAAAATATTTTAATGGGGATACATAACTTTAGTACTTAATGTAATGTTCAGATGGATGAATAAGGTTTTGTTAATCATATACGATTCACGGCTTTTTATGTAAAAATAATTGAAAATGAGTCAATTATCATCAAATTAATACTGTCCAATAAAGATATCATAGCTTGTTTTAAATATCTGATTTAATCGAATTTCCATTGATTTGTCGTAGATTTTGAATCTAAAAAACATACATTCAAAGATTTACTCACTGTTCGATGAAGGGGTTACATATCATTGTGGTATTAAATAAATCGGGAACAAAATTACTTTAAAGGGTTGATAAATGTATCGATACAAAGTTGACATATATGCACATACAAGGTTGACACAACTGCATTCACATGATATAACATTCACACATCTATCAATCAAAATCATGCATTTGGGTCGCAGACGAGTAATAAAATCAATCAAATAACAAAAATGAGCAAATCACATATCAAACACGATAATTATACATTGAGGTTATCAATTTTAATCAATGTGAGGTATTTATCACATATAAAATCTAACCTATTTCATACAATTTAACAGTCTTAATATGTTTGTTATGAAAACATGGGTATATTTGGGGTACTTCATTGAAATATATCACTCACTGTTGAGAATTATTTTACGTTAGACATAAACCATCAAAACATTTATTTTAGAATTATTGGAAGTTGAACTTTGTTTTATAAAACTGTCGTAACTTTTATCAAATTCAATTGGTAAAACAGAAAAAATATTTTTACTACATTACATATATACAAAATGATATTCTTCAATAATTATACCACAACTTTCACATTTACGAGTAGTGGTTTTGAAACAAGAAAAACAATATATTAAGCATATTAATTTCTGTAGGATTTATATTATTTAGAAATAATATACAACTAGATAATTTCATTAGTGACTTTTTGAAACCGAATAATTCTACGAGAATTTGAATGTTGTGATGTTTAAAAGACTTATTTATTTTTGATAGTAATAAATAATCATAGGTTTCTGTAAACAGTCTATCGATTATTAAAAATGTCTGATTCCATTCAATACTGAATTCTGGTATCTAAATTTAGAAGATTAATACAATTAATAAAAATAAAATAAAACCTCTGTATGATTTAAAAGTGATTCTGAAATATCTAATGTCATTTTATGAGAGTAAATATTATTTAACACTATATATATATATATATATATATATATATGTGTGTGTGTGTTTTCAATGTCTTTGTTACACATTAATAATATTATTAAACATTGCACGCACATGACTTATAAAGATATGGTCAATAGGAGCGCATGAATAATAAGGACATTATCAATATAAGAGCGTGAGTAACAAGCACATGAAACATAAGAAATTATTAATAAAATCTTGTAATAATAATAATATTAATATTAATAAAAATAATAATAGAATAAAAATTACAAAATATATACTACTTATAAAAGTAAGTAGATAGATTATATTTAAACAATGATTAAAAATTCCGTGACCTTGAAAATTTTTTGAATGACCTTGACCTACTTTTGAATGACCTTGAAAAAAAAAATATTTCAAAAAATAATAATAAAAATAATAATATTTATAAAAAATAATAATAAAAATAATAATAAAAATAATAAGATTTATAAAAAATAATAATAAAATAAATAAAATTTACAAAAAATATACTACTTATAAAAGTAAGTAGACATATTATAATTGAAAAATGATTAAAAATTCCGTGACCTTGAAAAAATATGATGAGTCATCCAATGACCTTGACCTACTTTTGAATGACCTTGAAAAATTATGATGAGTCATCCAATGACCTTGACAATAATAATAATAATAATAATAATAATAATAATAATAATAATAATAATAATAATAATAATAATAATAATAATAATAATAATAATAATAATAATAATAATAATAATAATAATAATAATAATAATAATAATAATAAATAATAAAAATCATGATAATAATAATAATAATAACAATAATAATAATAATAATAATAATAATAATAATAATAGTAATAATAATAATAATAATTTACAAATATACTACTTATTTTTATAAGTAGATATATTATAATTAAAAAATGTTTAAAAATTCCGTGACCTTGACCTTGAATGACCTTGACCTACTTTTGAATGACCTTGAAAAATAATAATATTTATAAAAATAATAATAATAAAAATAATAATAATAATAATAATAATAATAATAATAATAATAATAGTAATAATAATAATAATAATAAAATAATTTACAAATATATATTACTTATTTTTTATAAGTAGTAAATTTAAATTAAAAAATGATTAAAAATAATATGACCTTGACCTTGAATGACCTTGAAAAAATTTTATGAGTCATCCAATGACCTTGAGAATAATAATAATAATACTAATAATAATAATAATAATAATAATAATATTAATAATAATAATAAAATAATTTACAAATATATACTACTTATTTTTTATAAGTAGTAAATTTAAATTTAAAAATGATTAAAAATAATATGACCTTGACCTTGAATGACCTTGACCTTGAATGACCTTGACCTTGAATGACCTTGAAAAATAATAATAATAATAATAATAATAATAATAATAATAATAATAATAATAATAATAATATTAATAATAATAAAAATAAATAATTTACAAATATATACTACTTATTTTTTATAAGTAGTAAATTTAAATTTTAAAATGTTTAAAAATTCCATGACCTTGACCTTGAATGACCTTGACCTTGAATGACCTTGAAAAATAATAATAATAATAATAATAATAATAATAATAATAATAATAATAATAATAATAATAATAATAATAATAATAATAATAATAATAATAATAATAATAATAATAATAATAATACTAATATTAATAATAATAAAAATAAATAATTTACAAATATATACTACTTATTTTTTATAAGTAGTAAATTTAAATTTTAAAATGTTTAAAAATTCCATGACCTTGTCCTTGAATGACCTTGACCTTGAATGACCTTGAAAAATAATAATAATAATAATAATTAAAAGATAACGCCAATAAAAAACCTTTCGTACGATATATTTCGATAGCACAGCTATCATCTTCAGGTACTCAAAACCAACTAAAAATATTATGAATTAACATTTTATTTAAACAAATTATTTTTTATTAATTTAATTTTTTAATAAATAAATATTTTTAAAAATATATTTTAAATTAATTTTAAATTTTAAATTTTTTACTTATATTCTAATTTTTAAAAATTAATGTAATTTAAAATTTTCAATTATTTTAATAATATTAAAAAAAACAAACATGATTTAACATACGTAAACTATTTAAAAACATTCAAAACATTCGTAGTCACAGCACTCTGCACATTAATCTTTGGATCCAATGACCTTATCAGCAATGCTTCACATATCACTCGTTCCCAATAACTATTAAAACTTCTCAACAAAAAAAAAAAAAAAAAAAAAAAAAAAAAAGTACGATGGAGTATATCGATAAAAACAAAAACAGAATATTAGGGATTTTATGACTTTAAAAAACTTAGCTAAAAAAAATATAAATATCTGTAAGTTTGACAAAGGAAATGGGATAGTTATTCTTGACCATGATGTGTATGTAAATAAGTTGAATGATTTGTTAAATTCTCCTCAGTTTGTGAAATTGCCAAAGGGTCGGAAGAATGGAAAATTACCTCCTCTTAAGGATGAAGAGTTTGTGCAAAAAATGTTAAATGGTTTGATTGAGAAGAAGCTTATTGATGAAGAGGTAGGTAAGTCTATTCGTCCAATAGGATCGCAGCCAGCAAAACTATATGGGCTACCAAAAATCCATAAAGATGGTGTACCTATGAGACCAGTTTTGTCGATGGTTGGTACTGCCCAGTATAAAATAGCAAAGTTTTTAGATGGATTATTAAAACCGTTAATGCGATCAGAGTTTGAATGTAAGGATAGCTTTGAGTTTGTTTCTTGTATTGCAAAGCTACAAAAACGAAGTATGAATGATGTTATGGTTTCGTTTGATGTTTGCAGTTTGTTTACGAATGTGCCACTGGTTGAGACAATTGACTTATGCTGTGCGTTGTGGAATGAAAATGATTCGGAACATCACATTTTGGATAGAAGGGCATTTCGAAAGCTTCTTGAATTTGCTACTTCAAATGTCAATTTTCTTTTCAATGATGAGTGGTATCAACAAATAGATGGAGTCGCTATGGGTTCCCCTTTAGCACCAACGATGGCATCAATATTTTTGGCTAGTTTGGAAAAGAAAATTGCTTCTTTCCAATTTGAAAAACCTTTTGTTTATAAAAGGTATGTGGATGATATTTTTCTTATATTTGAAAACCAGAAACATGTAGAACCGTTTTTGTATTTTATGAACAGTTTACATAAAAACATTGTATTCACATGTGAAACGGAGAGAAAGTCATCAATTGCGTTTTTGGATTTGTTAATTCAACGCAAAGATAAACAGTATGAGACAGAGATTTATAGAAAACCAACTGATACTGGTCTTTATACTTCTCCAGAAAGTTTTTGTGAATTTAAGTATAAGAGAAATATGGTGAAAGGATTGATTTATCGTTCATGGGCTTTATCTTCTACTTTTGCTAATTCGGTAAAAAGTGTTGATAAATTGGTTGAGTTGTTGATAAAGAATGGATATTCTAAATCATTTTTATTGTTGATGATAAAAGAAACTGTTGATAAATTGATTAAAAATCCTAAGGATCCATGTTTTGGAAAGTCTGAATGTAATTTGTCGGATGGGTGTGAATTGAGTGTTGATCTGGGTGATGGTAAAAATGGATATAAAAAAATTGAGCCTAAATATGTGTTAGTATTGCCGTACTCTGAAGGATTTACAAATTATAAGAGGAAGTTGGTTAAACTGATAGGAAATTTAGAGTATAAGATCGTCTCTAATTCGTGTAAGGTACGCAATATGTTTATTAATAAATCAAAAACTCCGGTTGGATTGTGTTCTGATCTCGTTTATCAATTTACATGTAATGGGTGTAATGCCACATACATTGGAGAGACTTCCCGTCATCTCTGTACTCGAGTTCTAGAGCATTGTCGATTGAAGGGTTTGACCAATATTAGTGAACACAATAGAGGCTGTAAAAGTGATATAGGAATGTCTGATTTTAGAATTTTGTTGAGAAGTTTTAATAGTTATTGGGAACGAGTGATATGTGAAGCATTGCTGATAAGGTCATTGGATCCAAAGATTAATGTGCAGAGTGCTGTGACTACGAATGTTTTGAATGTTTTTAAATAGTTTACGTATGTTAAATCATGTTTGTTTTTTTAAATATTATTAAAATAATTGAAAATTTTAAATTACATTAATTTTTAAAAATTAGAATATAAGTAAAAAATTTAAAATTTAAAATTAATTTAAAATATATTTTTAAAAATATTTATTTATTAAAAAATTAAATTAATAAAAAATAATTTGTTTAAATAAAATGTTAATTCATAATATTTTTAGTTGGTTTTGAGTACCTGAAGATGATAGCTGTGCTATCGAAATATATCGTACGAAAGGTTTTTTATTGGCGTTATCTTTTAATTAAATCGTTGCCAAATTTATTTAATTATTTATTAATAATAATAATAATAATAATACTAATAATAATATTAATAATAATAATGATAAAATTATTTACAAATATATACTACTTATTTTTTATAAGTAGTAAATTTAAATTTAAAAATGATTAAAAATAATATGACCCTGACCTTGAATGACCTTGAAAATAGATGTACTTTTAAACATCGAAAAAATTTTGAAAAAATGATGACTCATCCAATGACCTTGAATGACCTTGAATGAGTCATTGTCTTTTGTTTTAAAAATTTGACGAGTCATCCAATGACCTTGAATGAGTCATGGTCTTTGTTTAAAAAAATTTTGATAAGTCATCCAATGACCTTGAATGAGTCATTGTCTTTGTTTCAATGACCTTGAATGAGTCATTGTCTTTGTTCTAAAAAATTTGTACTTTTAAACTTAGCGCAAAAAAAATTTTTTTTGGGGGGGGGGGTATTTGAGCTAGATGGCCTCTGAGCTAGAGGGCCGGTATCCCACTACTTGAGTACCCACATAAATAACTTAACATTGTGATATTTGTTTATGATGTTTTTAAATTTAATCGTTAATAGTAATAATACTTGTGTCTACCTTTTGTTTTATTGTTGAAAGAATTAAATCAGTTAGAAAATAGAGAGTGGGGACCGTTAGAGCCAGAGCACGACGTCTTCTATGACAGGTCATGAACCCAACCGAAAATTAGGGCATTGGCAGTCTTTGAAAAGAGGCTCACAATTTGCTAATATTCACCAACTAGCACACAGTACCAACGTCAATTTTTGACGGTTGGCTAGCGGATAAACTCATATGCAGGCGTTGGGTGTGGATTGGTTAACCCTTAGGCTTGTATAAAATTTCTTGCTACTCATCAGTGCCCAGCAATTAGTTGTTTTTAATCTTTTAATTATTTTTATAATTTTTATTTTTTTTGTATGCTTAATAGTTATTGAGTTACCTTTTCATCAATTTGTTTTACCACTACAAGGTTTTGTGTTGTTATGCCAAAAGAAATTCAAACCTTAGTTATTGCTCAACATTGATATACTTTTCATTTGCCCAACTATTCTCAAACGCTTAATATCGTCGGATATTGTTTTATATGTGCCTTAAATTTATGATTAGCATTACGAATTTAATTGATCTAGTGTCACTAATCTGGGGTTGGTGGTGTTTATAACCTTGACCCCTTTCATACAATGCTATGCGTCTGCCACTGTTTACCCGTTGCTGAGTAACGTTGGTACTGTAACCAATAGTTCTGAGACCTTCAAATGTGAGCTTTGCTTCTAAACCTGCTAAGACCCGGTCTGCAGCTGGTTCAACGAGCTACCGATAGAAGGTATGTGCTCGTCTTACTCATTTAGGTCCCTTACTATTTCCTTATCTTTCAACTTACAGATTATTTCTTGAATGAGAGTTTTATCGTCGCTATATTGATACCCTGAAGAAAAACATAATCAACTTAAAACACAAATGTTTATTTAAACATCGAAATTATTTATAAACAACAAAAGATCAACACAATTTTCATAACGTTCATTATCGAAATTGTTCGCCATTTTCTCTATCTGGCCTTTTGTTGTTGGAGTTTCATTCTCTCCCCCATGCTCGCCCTGGCCGCGTGTGGGTTTTTGGTCTACTCATTGGGTTTTTCGGGCCATTTTGCTCCTTGTACGTCACATGGGCTGGCGCGTATACCAAGTGGTATTGACAGCAGTCCCCTCTTGGCTTGCCGCTAACGCAACTTCGAGCTCGCGAATCTGGATCTTTTGGGCCTGGTTCAAGGCCTTCTCTTCCTGCCATCCCTTTTGAGCCGCATTGATCTTCTGATATAATCGTTTTACCCGGGAGGGCTCGACCCACGTGGCTTTTATCCGTTGCAACTCGCGACTGAGCTACGTGCAGTGTTGATGGAGGTTTGCATTTTCTGTCCTCAGTTCCTTTACCTCTCGGCCGATGTCTTTGATGGTGTCATAGCTGAATTGAGACATATTAATTATAACATTCCATGAACAGAACGAATTACAGGACGCACTTAAATCTTTATTATTAAATTATCTTAACTAAATTTTTTTAAGACCAACCTAAATTTTTCAATTAAACAAAAGAAAACTAGTTTAGCTATTGACACACATATTATTATTCACACACACATACATCAATTTCTCTTTTCTATTCTATGCTCAAAATCTCTTCCGGGCATCTCTTGTTTCAGAGGACGCCGCGAGTAAGCGTGTTCCTCACTCGTCCAATCGCTTAAGACTTCCAAGATGTCTGGCTGCACGAGGTGTTTTGGAAAAGCCATGTGCATGAGCGCGTTGAGTTTCAATAGTGTTGAGTCCTCTGGATCGAAAGCGACGTTATAATCAGGCTGGTATCCGTCGAAGCTAGCGATATCCCTATTAATATTCATTAGTCGCTTGCGTTGCATAATGGCCTTCCAGTTGTACTTCCGTTCGAGGTGCTTGAACTGTGGAGAGCCACCTCGACGTCGTACTAATTTCTCGACCCGGATTCCTCCCTGGTTCTCTCTTTATGGCCAGGCTGCACTGTTCCACATCCTCGTCATGGCGGTTCTTACTTCGATTAGGCCATTCGGATGTGCCATATGTAGATAAGGAATATCTCCGATCCCACAGTGCCTGACGGTAGCGACCCGCGAATTTACTCGGGATTGTCAATGTTGTCCGTTCGCCATCCTTCCACTGGGTACCAGAACTTTCCATCAGTATGGATCCGTCCTTATTCCTCAGCTTTATAACAATAATTTAGTTATATAAAAGTTTAGCCGTATTCCATCCTTATTCTACAGTTTTCGATAAAGCATTTTCATTGATTCGGAAAATTTTCGCAGAATTCCGCCCTTATTTTGCAGTTTTATCAGAATATCATACCAACTATTGAGCCGAATTCCACTTTTAATTTATTATTTTCGACAAGTATTTTAATTGATTCGGAAAATTTGAGCAGCGTTCCGCCCTTATTTTAAGGTTTTATCTCAAATTAATTTATTTAATTCTTAGATATTATTTAAAATATTCTTTTTCATGATTTTAGTCGTTCGGATTAATCTTTTTCCGATGGCTATTCATTTTAACTGTTGTAACGATTTCGCAATTTTCCCAGCTACCCTTTCCCTCTCTTTGTCCTTATGATCTATTTATGTTCATATTAGATTTAATGAGTGCCCACTGTATTACTCGGTGTTAGTGATTTTGAGCCGATTGTTGTTAATAATTTTATGTCGATTTTTCAGGAAACAGATGATGAAAGAGCAGCCAAAAGACTACCCATTTACCTTTCAGTTTCCTTTATAAGTGTAATGTATTGACTTTCGGGTTTCTGCGTTGCCCACGCCGGAACCTTCACGAGCACGAGTTATTGGCGGATGATCCGCACTTACACAGCTCCATTGGGTGTGTGATTTTGCTAACTTGTGGTGCTGTTTCGGCTGTGGACCGTAATAAATGAATAAAGAAATTTTACCATATCAGTTGAGTAAAAGCTTCGATGCACAAAATGGCTGGCTTTAAATATTTATTTGGCATACTACATCGTCCATAAATTCAATCGGTCACATACGGCAATTGGAAATTCATAAAAATCGCCGTGATCTATTCATTAGTTCATCCGGCATTAATTCATACTAGCATTTCATCATAATAGCATTTCATCAACTCATCTGACATTAGTTCAAAATCGATAATCACACGCCAGCTGTGAGCTGTCGTGTTCAGCCAAAACACTCACCAGTGTTGATTGTCTGAACACACGGCTCACAGCTATAACACACCGATCTATTGAAATAAGTTTCAAATTAAGACTGAAAAATAAGTTAAGTTTGCAACAAATTTAAGTTGATAATTTGTCAAAACACATCAGTACATATACCTATAATTTGACCTTAACCTTGCTTGTTATTTTTATTGCGATAAATCAAAATTTAACCTTGAAATTATTTGTGTTATCTAACTTTAATTTTTATTAATTTCTTAATTTAAATTGGCAATTTATTTTTAACATTTTTAATTAAATTTATTCAGCCAAAAGTATTTTATTTTTATTCATTTAATTCATTAATTTTTACTTTTATATAAATGGTCATTTTACGGTCAAATTTTCTTGTTATTATGTTATTTTTATGTAAATTTCGTGCGGTTCTTGATGCATTTTGTTTTTGTTTCATTTTACTTTTATGTTTTTGATTTTATATTTATTTATATTGGTGGGTTTCTGGGTTTTGATATTTTGAAACTATATGGTTGTTACCCAGACAACCCCATACAAATATTTCCTTTGCTTACCACTCGGCACCCATTGCTAAGCAACGTTGGAACTGTGTTCGAGTAGGTAGATCGTCCGCAAAAAGTGAGCGTTATTGCTAATGCTATAATTGACTGAACGATCTCTGGGTCCAACGAGCTGTCGATAGAAGACCTGTGCTCGCTTTTGATTCTTAGGTCCCATTATTCTCCTATCTCTTTCAAATGTTAACCTATACTCTCATATCATCTATCTTTATGTCCATTTGCTTGGTCCTTCTTATTATTGTCCATGTTGATGATTTTTTTATGGTCTGTAAACTCTTGGTTATGTTAAGTAAACACAGAACATCTCTTACCCTTATCCCTATTATAACTACAATGTTCCCTATTATCATTACTAGCATCATCATTGTTACTATTATATATATTACCTTTCTTAATTGTTACTACTATTACCTTTATTATTATTTTTATTACTATAACTACCATTATATTTATTGTTATTACTACTATGATTATTACTACTATTATTATTATCATAATTATTATCATCATTACTACAAATACCATGATTATTATTATTATTATTATTATTATTATTATTATTATTATTATTATTATTATTATTATTATTATTACTATTATTATTATTATTATTATTATTATTATTATTATTATTATTATTATTATTATTATTATTATTATTATTATTATTATTATTATTATTATTATTATTATTATTATTATTATTATTATTATTATTATAATCACCATTACCCTTATCATTATCGTTATTATTATTAAGATTTTGTAGGGATCCGTCCTTATTCCTCAGCGTTAAAAATTTTTTATTGATATACAACATTAGCCGTAGTCCATCTATATTTTTCGGTTTTCGATAAAGTATTTTTGTAAATTCGAAAATTTTTAGCAGCGTTCCGCCCTTATTTTACTGTTCATCCCTATTCTACAGTTTTCGACAAAGTATTTTCATTGACTCGGAAAATTTGAGCAGCGTTCCACCTTTATTTTACACGTTCCATTTTTACGTTACTATTTTTGTTAAGTATTTGAATTAATTCGGAAAATTTGAGCAGCGTCCCGCCTATATTTTCTGCCTCAACTCAAATTAATTTATTTAATTCTTATTTAAAAACATTATTTTTCATGATTTTGGTCGTTCGGATTAATCTTTTTCCGATGGCTATTCATTTTAACTGTTGCAACGATTTCGCAATTTTCCCCGCTACCCAACTCCTCTTTTGTCCTTAAGATCTATGTATGTTCATATTATATTTAATGAGTGCCCACTGGACTACTCGGTGTTAGATATTTTGAGCCGATTGTTGTAAAAAATTTATGTCAGTTTTACAGGAAACGGATGATGAAGGAGCAGCCAATAAACTACTCATTTACCCTCCAATTTCCCCTATGTACGGATAATATTGACGTTCCAGCTCCTGCGTTCCGCACGCCGGAGCCTTCACGGGCACGAACTATTGGCGATTTTACACGCACTTACACAGTTCGATAGTGTGTTTTATTTTTCTATCTTGCGTTATGTTTTGGCTGTGGGCCACCAAAAATAAAATCATAGAAAAAATAAATTATCAAATGAGTTAGACAAAAATCTCGACGCATAAACTGTATATTTAGTATTCATATAAACAAATTTAGAATCGGGCATCGATGTACATAAACCAAAATAACATAACTGTAGATTAACAATCTGAAAATATTGTTGCAAAACATAACTGTAGATTAATAACCTGAAAATATTGCTACAAAACATAACTGAAAATATCGATAACTGTAGATTAATGATCTGAAAATATCTGAAAAAAATCACACAACAAAGTAAGATTTATAAAAAATGTGCATCTTAAATTTGGTTGAAATTAATACTACAAAGTAGTAGTTGAAAATTTGGGAAAACACATCGGTATTTATACCTATAATTTGGCCTTAACCTTGCTTGTTAGTTTTATTGCGATTAAACAAAATTCGACTTTGAAATTATTTGTGTTATCTAAATTAAATTTTTATTTATTTCTTAATTTAAATTAGTAATTTATTTTTAATATTTTTTAAATAAATTTATTCAACCAAAAAATATTTTATTTTTATTCATTTAATTCATTAATTTTTACTTTTATATAAATGGTCATTTTACGGTCAAATTTTCTTGTTATTATGTTATTTTTTATGTAAATTTCGTGCGGTTCTTGATGCATTTTGTATTTATTTTATTTTACTTTTATGGTTTTGATTTTATATTTATTTATATTCTCTCAGATTTTAAAGTGTTTTGTTGGTGTTGTCTATTGTATTTTAAGTTATCTTGGTGCTGGGTTTTCGTGCTGTATTACTGATGCATTTAAACAATTCTCAAGGCTATTTGTGTCCTTGCTCAAAAATATTCTCTCAGATTTTAAAGTGTTTAGTTGGTGTTGTATGTTATATTTTATTATGTTATTTTTATGTCGTTTCTAGCGGATCTTGATGCATTTGTTATTATTTTAATTTATTTTAATGTTTTTTGATTTTATATTTTTAATTATATCTTTCTTGCATTTTAAGGTGGTTACTTGATGTGTTATGGGTCTGATTTTAAATCTGCATGTTGTGTTTGCGTGCTGTTTCCAATTCATTTAAACAAAACTTAGTGCTAGCTCAACACTAATTAAAAATAATTTTTAAATTAAATTTTTCTGCTATTTAAATTAACGAAAATAAATTTTAAAGTTTTTTGAAAAATAAAATTATTGACAAAATTCAAAAGCGCAAAAATTTGATATTTCTATTGCTTAATAATTTTATTATAATGTTCTAGATGTTAAATCCCTGTTTTTATTAAGTCTAATTTTTTAATTGTTTAAATATTACATTTTTTGAATAGATTATTTTAATTTTTTATACTATATTTAATTCGTAAATCTTAATTTAATAAATTTTAAATTTTTACAAAATTGTTTAGATTATGATACAAATTTGTAACGATGAACATAGTGGCAAAGTTTCAGTTATTAAAATTTTATAATTTAAGTATTGATCCTATTTCAGATTAAAGAAATAAGTTGTAAAGCAATGTGGTCTTTATCGTCTTGCAAACCTGATCATGGTATTAGACAACTTTTAGATGAATCCCTTGATACATTTTGGCAATCTGATGGTCAACAGCCACACTACGTAAACATTGAATTCAATAATAAAACCACAATCTGCGATATTTGTTTATACGTTAATTTCAAAATTGATGAAAGTTACACTCCAAGCAAGTAAATTTTAGATTTTTTCTATTAAATTCTAATTGCATAATTATTAAAGAATTATAATTAAAGCTGGCAGTCATTTTGATGAATTGACGGAAATCGATCAGGTGGAAGTTCAAGATCCCGAAGGCTGGATTGTAATTCATTTACTTAATAAGAATAAACGACCGCTTAGAACGAATATGTTGCAATTAGTAATCGTATCGAATCACCAAAACGGCCGAGATACCCATCTGAGACGAATTAAAATCCACAGTCCGAATGAAGACCTGGAATGGCACGAATCATCAAATTCCCTCCTTAATATGGATATATCGAGATTGCTGCGATGAAATTGATTTTATAATAAAACTTTTTACTACAATTATTTTGAATGCTTTTGATTGATTAATTTTCCGTTGCAGGTGTGCAATATTTGTGTGTCAAGGTCGCGGTGGTTATTTAGTATTGATCTCTTTAGTTTCTGTTAGATAACTGGCAGACATTCAGTGGTGGGGTGAGAGGGGGCGCGGTGGGACAAATACTCCCCTCCCTCCTGCTCGGGCCGACGGTCAAGGCGCAAAGCAACGGATTTTCTAAATTGGAACTGATTGTTCAATATGGCAATCTCACCTTTCCCAGCGCTGAGAGCAATAGAATTTACACCGACCACGTTATTGATTGTCCCAGTAGACATTAATTTGCTGTAAAACTGCTAGACAGACTGGCATTTGTCTGAGCCCCTTATTGGCATTAAACATTTAATTGTCCGTTATGAAATTACCCGCTGCTGCTATGCAATTGGGCCTGGCGTATCGGTGCATGTTATCCCCGGGTGCTGGGGGGGCGTTAAGCCGCTATATTTCAAAATTGGGTTTTATAATATAAATACTAATTAAGAATTGTCATAGTTACGAAATCGATATTTTTACAACATAAAATTACTCTAATGCGAGATTTGGCTGATGTTTTCTGTTGAATTTTCACTCCCGTTTGTGATTGGCTCATCATTAAACAGGAAGATTTAAACAAATTCAATTAACGGAGTCTTATTCTCGGAGATGAAATCATTAAATCTTTATCCTTTATTAGAAGATCATTCATACAATTGGGTTGTCACTGAAAGAAGAGTGAATAAAAGAGTCTTAAGTTATAACATGATCAAAGAAACATAAGACCTGATGTTACCGGCTTGGTACCGGTCGCTAAGCAACATTGGTACTGTAACATAAATGGCTAATTAAAAAAATAAATTCTCTGAAATTACAATAAAATATAGTCAGACGTGTCATTATAATGAGACAAAGTAAAGATACCAGGAAAATGTGGTATCAGTAAAATAGGAAAAAAATCCACAAAAAATAAAAGTCAAAAATTGCTATCTATAATAGGGATTTAAGCTAAAATTTTGATTTTAAACTTTGTTTTAATTCATCAACACGCACTCACAAAAAATCCACACGAAAAGTAGTAAATTTACCGCAACCAAAACTGACAATTAAAATAATGAATGTGTTGGACTTAAAGCCACAATTTAAACAAAAATTAAATTTATGTCAATTAAAACAAATTGTTGAATTATTAATATGGCTACCGTGAACATACACAAGCACCGCAGGCAGATATTAAAAATAAAACAAAAATAAATGAAACAAAATTAATAAAATCCAAAGAAAGCCTACAGCAGCAGCAGACAGAAACATATTCAATTCACAAAACCGCCAAAACCTTGCTAAAGAAGGTTTAGAAAAAACATAGGCGGAAGCGGCGACCAAGAAACTAACTTTTTAATGGTCAAAAAGAATAATGACCCAGAAATAATAATAATAATTAAATCAGAAAAATATAAATAATATGTCAAAACATAAAGAAAAACGAGGGAAAAATTATAAAAATATTAACAATTTAATAAAATTAATAAAAACCCCTCAAAATGGCCAAAATAGGCCTATTGGTCACACACACATACACACACACTCATATATATATATATATATATACACACGATAGCCAAATTCATAATTCAACAACCATTACTTGAACCACTTTAATTTTATGAAAATTGTGTCTGCAATTTTTCAAGCTGGAATCAATTTGCAAGTAGTTTGTGTTTTTCATGTTAATATATATTTGCATATGTTAAAGTTTTGGTTTTACGAATTTTAACTTTATTCTGGATGGTCGTGGGATCTTTTGGTGCCACTGACAAGTCCCCATACAATGTTACTATAATAAGTATTGAAATAGAATTTTAGGAGGGCAGACTGGCGGTTCAGCTGGCGAGTTTGTCTTCGCTAGTAGTGACTGCTGGTCACGCAACTCTCAACATCTCGGCTGTCCACAACGAGTTCTGGTCGAAAGACGCAGGCCTCTACCCGTAGGGTGTCGTTGTAAAACTCACAGCGTCTGATGGCAACGTCGGCCGGAGTGAGCACTTAAAATCATGGAAGTGCGACTTTAGTTAATGGGAAATAAAGTTTTGTATAGAAAATATAAAATCGTGGCGGAAAATTAATTGTAAAATTGAGCAGAAAAGGATAGGATAGTGTAGGAACGTAAAGTTGAAAGCATTTTCAAATAATCGAAGGATGTAATGTGGCAGATGAGGGTAATACTTATTAAAGTGATCGCAGATGGTTGTAACCACTTACAATCATGGGAAGCGTACCGAGGCTAAGGAACTGTGAACCAAATTTGAAATACAGGGAGTAAATAAATTAAATAGGAAATTTACCATAAAATAAGGGAGGAACGCTGCTCAAATTTTTAAAAGATACTTTAATAAATAATGGGTAAAGATGACAACTAGATATATAAATTGTAAAAATATACGATTAAGGACCAGGATATAGAAAAATAAAGACGGAAGACCTTCCATCGGCAGTTAGGAACCCGAAAGTGAAAATATCATGAGTAGTTGTACAAATGGAGCTCACCTGCTCATGAATTTTCAACCCCTATGTACAGTACCAACATGGTAATCACCATAGGTATATAGGAGGGATAGAATAGTAATCTTGATAGCGTCTAGGTTGGACTCACAAAGGAACCCTAGAAAAAAAATTAAGATAAACCCTATTCGCCAACAAATACAAAAGACCAAACTTCGAGTTTACGATCTTTTACGAAACTTGAGAACGCTCGAAATTTTTTGTGAAGCACTTGGAAACTTCTGATAATTTTTTTGGAATTTGATTCTATGATTTTAGACTTTATTATGTATGTTTATGACCAACAGGAATAGAAATTCTTCATGAAATTATTGTTATGCTATTTATGACCTTTTATGAATTATAGCAAAATGAAAATGAAATAGTATGCGGCATCAGTTAAATCAGTGGTTCTTAATCTTTTGATAATAAAGAAACACTTTGTTATCTCAAAACTTTTGGCGGAACACCTGGGGTTCTTTCAACTAAGTACTGAAGAACAAAGGTGCGCAATACCTTCCTAAACGTTATGGTTGGTGTTGCGGAGAGGGAAATTTTTGTAATAATATTTTTGTTAAAGTTCCCGTAAAATTGCAATTTTCAAAATATTTCAATGTAAAAATGAAACTAAATTGAATTCTAAAATACCATATATTTTTGAATATCTAAATTTGGCGAAACACCGGTTAAGAACCACTGAGTTAAATTGTCATGAATTTATTTTTTATCTATAATATAAAATATATCAGTCAATAATTATGATTTTTGATTTTGCATCTATTTTCATCGACAGAAGAAAAGAGTAATACTTGTTATTTCATTTCACATGCATGTATATATGAAGTCTACAAAGCAAGTAATAAATTAGTCAATATAGACCTCGGTGTGTTTTGCCGGTTATGGTACAGAACGAATCAGTTCCGAAGGAGTCCTAGTTAGTGGATGGTAACCTACCATAAACAGCCCGTACATGTCATTTTTGTGGGACCTTATATGTTTGTTGGGTTATTATTATTGAAAGTCGGTTCCCTCTGACTCCTCGTGTCCTTTTCGAATCAAATAAGCAAACCCAACACAATAATTTTATTTGCACTTTATCACAGTTACAACTCAATCCGATTTATTTCAATGTTTTGTAATCACAATTTCACTGATTTATTTGCACCCTTCAACCACCGTATAAATTTGATTATCTTAAGGTAGGTTATCCAATGGATAATCACCCTTCTTGATAGATAACTTTGACTTTACTTGGGTTTAGATTCTTCTACTAACCTGACTACACTACTCGTTTGCTTCGACCACTGGCCATTTCGTGTTTTTCCCTTTTCCTTTTATACTCCTGCTCAGACTGTTTTCAGAGGATTGTCAACAACATTTGCTACATTATTAAATTATTAAAAATAATTACTTCCCACAGACCACCTTAGCCGACATTTGTCAACAACGTTTGCTCCATTACTAAATTACAAATTAGGAAATAATTACCTCTCCATAGATCAGTGGCGCTCATTTAATATTGTTTAGGGCAATTTACCCTTTTATATTATTCCGTCTACACGCCGGGTTTTCCTCATCTCTCAAATTTCCCTCATCTCTCGGGTTTCCCATTTCCTCGGGCTTTCCATTGACTCGGGCTTCCCATTAGTAATTAATTTTTTTGATTAATTTCTTTTTTGTCTTATATTATTGTCTAGGGACCCCTCACTAAATTTTTATTATTATTTCTGGACTCGTCTTTCAATTTGGCGTTCAATCATATCAATTTCCCCTGATCAATACTACTTTCGAATTTTTGTAAATTTCTTTAATTGATGTTGCACTTTTATCATTTTGGTGTTTTACTGATTTTACTGTGCTTTTTTCGTAATACCCCAACATGTTTTACGTTCCAGACCATATAGCTCATAGAAGCAGTGTGAAGCCATACGAGAAGTTCAAGTAATTATATTAAATATTCACACAGAATTGTTCTGGGTTCGAAGCTGCAAGATTCTTTGCGGATTTTGTCCTAGAATAATCTCAATTTGGGTACTAGATGAGAAGAGTTAAAGAGTAAATTTTTCGAACATGTAAATAATTTTGAAACAAATGTGTTTCATTTATAATTTTATATGTTGATCAAATTATGCTATTCAAATAAATCTTATAAATTCTTACAATAAATCTTTGGTATACCATAATGAGATGACTATATTTTATTATAACTGATGCTCATTTTAATTCATTTAATAACATATTGATATCGAATTTCAGATAAATAATTTTTAGGAACAATGGTATTCAAACCAATATGTTAATGTTGAATTTCAGATGGAGGTTTCGTTGACGCCTATATGCAGTGTTCTCCCCAGGCTCTTTTATATGGGCAACCCGCCCGGCTGGTTTAATGAACCAACCGTTTATATTTTGATCCGTCCATATTATATACTATGTGTAGTACACTAATTATGGAAGTTTATTGCAAAAACAAAATTGTCGGTTAATTATCAAATCATTTATCTAGTTTCTTTTATAGCGTTGAGTATTTTGGTAGTAATATTGCACTCTTTTTTATCCACCCGCTTACTATTTCACTCCGGCCGGCTTGTAAAAATTTCTGGGGAGAACACTGTCTATATAGTTAATTGCTATCTGATAAATGGGATTTGGCCAACAAAACTAACTTCAAACAAGTTTAAATGATTGTCATGAAGAATTTTGGATGAATGATGTCATCAAAACTAATTCGAACAACGAATAGTTGCTACACCAATGAACTCAACAAGATGCATGAGATGTGATAACGGCTTATGGCGGATATGATACTCAATTGCAAGGGGTACGATTAATGTTATGTCGACTTCGTTAATTAAATGCTCGTAGTAAAATCATAATAAAATTATTAGGATTAATATTTTTCGGCTAAGCCAAATTTCATACCAGATAGAAGGAAAAATTTTGCGAATTTTGGGGCACTTGTTGCACTTGCCATTGTACGGCACTGCATCAGCTTTAATTATTTGTCAAAGAAACCAGAATAAAACTGATCCGTTTGCTAAACATACCAGCAATTGGAATTCAGAATGCTTACATGAACTATTTATTATATAATAAGTACAGCGTAAGAAAATCAACTTTTATACATAAATCCTTAATTGTACATCATTAACGTGATTTTCTCTTGTACCAACGGCAATGCCATCAATTTAGCTATCAGTTACATTTTAGATTGAGTCTCAACACTTTTCTAAGCACTAGCGATATTATTTTTCTAGCATAGTTGAGTCCAAAATAATTTTTAAATAATTTAAAGCTTGTATTTGTTTTACAGTTTTTGATATTTCCAAAGATTTTCTCTTATGTGGTACTGCAAATAAGCATTTTGCTATCAATCATTACTACCTGATCTTGCATTTGCCGTCATCTATTGAAACTTTCACTACAAACATTACTGTTATTGGTTGGAATAGTCGGATATTACTTTTGTTTTCTTGCACTGTTGCTAGGAAGGTTAAAATATCACGATAACCGCCGTCACCGGAATCAACCAGTCTTCTGAGATAAATCTCTTGACCTCATTTTCATATTCCTATCTTATTATACATACATTTGTTTCCATCGAGTAAGGCTGAAAATAATCATCTTCAATTCTCTCATAATCATGCTGCATAGTCAACACCAGACAACACTGCATGTTTACAAATCAGAAACCCTCTAAGAAGTCTTATAGTGTTGAGTCCCAGAATAATGTCTACTCATGTCATAAAATATTTCATTATTAATCAATTCACCATAATATATTGGTTTTCTCCTTTGCAAGGTACTTTACGACTATACGAAAATATGATGTCCCTAGTTTCGCCTCTCCCCCTTGAAAGCTTACTGGACAATATCGTTTGAAAGCATCCAAAGTCGACCATTCTGACGAATCCTTTTCAGTTCTCCTGAAACTTAACTATCCCTTGTGCCACTCTCCACATAATTGAAAAACCACTGGTGTTACAACTTCTCTCCTAGTATTTTCGTGATATCTTTTCGGGCATTATCTTAACGAATGATTATTGTTTACATACATCCAACATTTGGTTCTGTAGTGGCCGGAAATATAGTACCCCTGTCAATATAAGGAAATATCTACAAAGCAACCAATCTGGAACACTCATTTCATGAATTTTTACCGGGATCTCTCCAGTTTGGGAACTGGTTATGGCAAATCTGTAACAAATGCCCTTTAATCAAATTATCAACCATGTCAGCCAGTGTGGTCAACTTTCTATAGATTTGAGAAGAATACAACCAACAGTTCCTGGTTCTATGACCTAATTCATACTATCTCATATACCTGAAAACAGTCCACTGAAAAGGTGTTCAACAGCGCCATATCAATTGCATCCTAATCTTTTCCTGTCAAATAATCACGCACCAAATCCGACATGAGAGCTGAGTAACAGTCTCGAGATAATAATGGTGGACACACAGCAACCATTTTGGCCCTAAGGTATTAGATGTCAAGGTCAGAGTAGTTGTCTCTATTTATCATAAGTAGTTCAACCAGAAGCGCTAGAAATGAGTGAATTCCCATGTATATACACATATAACTTAAACTGGATAGATTGCAATGAATACTAAACGCAAAATTGATTTATTAATTGTTTAAATAGACATATTAAGTTCGAGATATTTAAAAAAGTTTAATAAATTGTTGGGCAAAAACTAATTTGAGCCCACACTTGTTTGACCAGCACGATAATGCCTGTGTGTTTTTGAGCGGGAAAACTAAATCTAAAAGGAAAAATGTAAATCTAAAATAAAAATTTTATACAAAAAATGTAAAAAATTTAGCGATAAATCAAAAGAATAAAAAAATTATATTTTAAAAATATAAATTAAACTTCCTTGTTTTACCGCATCAAAACACACACACGGAAAATCGTGGTAAATAAGGAAGTGCTGGGCAGACAAAATTTAGTACATTTTTAAAAATCTATCACGTACTCTAGCATATTTTAGTACATTTCTTTTTAAAATCTTATACGTACTCTGTCAAGTTAAATTTTACTATCATCTATTTGTCATTAATATCTTTTTGGAAATCACAATAACTGAAACCTAAAAAGTAAAATTTGTTATTTTTATCATTTTTATTTTTTTTTAATGTAAATTTTATATATTGTTATATGATGATTAAAATTTAAAGCATTCTTATAAAACTCTTATTTTTATTTTTTACTTTATTTACATTTGACAGGATATTATCATAAACTGATTAAGAAATTCATTTTTTCGATTCGAATCTCCATTGCGAGAAATAAAATCCATTCATAGAATTTAATTTTATAGCCAACAATCACACAAGAAAGTAAAATGAATTTCTTTTTACCCCGGATTATAACGTTGGTTAATGTTGAACTCACGGTGAAGGCGTCGCTGGAACCGTCCTGTATTCTCCCTTCCTAAATCCCATCGCCCAACCCTCAAAAGAGCGCGTTGTGGCCCTGGGAAAGGCATAAATATAAAGGATAAAAAATATCAATCTGAAGAACATATAGAGGAGTTAGTTACTGCGAATGACGCAAATCAAAGTAAACCGAAAATAAATTTAAGATAGACATTAGTGTGAATGAAACCACTAATTTACACAAATCATGGTCAATGAAACACAGAAATCATTTTGTATTTGAAAATTACGAACAGTTACTTTAAAAGCCGATTGAAGAGACAACACTTAGCATAAATACTAACAAACTGTAATGAATTCAGATCTGAAAGAAAACAAACGTCAAATTTTCGATAATAGATGAAAGGATTATTTACAAGGTCTTATTCAAAATCCTATTATTCTAAAAGCCTCACAAAAATTATTTCGTGCAAACTTCAGACGAATGCATTCTTTACCTATTCCACTCTAACTGCTATATTATTATTATTATTATTATTATTATTATTATTATTATTATTATTATTATTATTATTATTATTATTATTATTATTATTATTATTATTATTATTATTATTATTATTATTATTATTATTATTATTATTATTTTCAATCCTATTGTGATACTTTTGTTGGGCTATAAGCCATAATTTAAACAAAAAGGATAAAATTGTGTAAATTAAAACAAAATAATGGCTGTTGTATGGCTGCTGTAACATAAGCACACACATCAAACAGAAATCAAAAATAAAATAAAACATATTAAATAAAACAAAATAAAAACATAACAAAATTAAATAAAACAAATATTAATTAAAATCATTGAAAAAGCCTACAGATGCAAAAAGAAACATAAAACCAAAATATAAATCCGCCAAAACCTTGCAAAAGAAGGTTTAGAAAATACATAGGCGGAAGCGGCGACCAAAAATTTAAATATCAAAGGGTAAAAAGAAAAACAATCAAAGAGAATGATTAAATAAAAAAAATAAAAAATAAATAAAAATTCACGAAATTATAAAAATAAAAATTCACGAAATATTGAGAAAATAATATCAAAAAATAGAGAAAAATATGGAGAAAAATAAAATATTTAAAATAAAATAAAACCAATAAAACCCCCCGAAAAATGACCGAAAAAGGCTCAAAATTTTCTGATTGGTCGCACCCAGGCATGAAAATACTATATATACGGAAGTCATTTTCATAATTTCTAACAGACTTTTGGAGAGACAGTCGGATAAAATTTTTAGACACGATTGTTTAGAAAATTTTTATGCCAACTTATGCCAATTTTTCAAATCCGGTTGCATGGCTGTGGATTTTAAGTACTGTTATTTTGTATAAATATATATTTCGAAGTTAAAGTTTTGTTATTTCGATTTTATTCTGGATGATCGTGGAATCTTTTGGTGCCACTGATAAGTCCCCTTAACATCTTATTTATACATATGTATTGTAATAGCTATCGGATAGGCAGATCGGCGATCCGGCTGGTGGATTAAGTTCCCTAGTTGAGATCGCGGGTCGAGCCTGTCTGAAATCTCGGTCTGTCCCTGATGGGGCCTGGCAAAATGGCACAGGACCCTCCCCATAGGGCACCGTTAAACAACTCGCAGCGGCTGATGGAAACGTCGGTCGGGGCGAGCAGAAAATTTAAACTCATGGAAAGAGCGACTTTAGTTAAGGGGGAATAAAGTTTTGTATGGAAAATTTAAAATATTGTCGGAAAATCAAGTAGAAAAGGATAAGATAGTGTAGGAACATAAAGTGAAAGCATTTTTTTAATAGTTGAATGATGTAATGTGGCAGAAGGGAGTAGTGTTTTTTAAAGTGACCACAGAGGATTGTAACTACTTAAAATCACGGGAAATGTACCGTGAGTTAAGGAACTGTTAATCAAATTTTTAATATAGGAAAGATAAAGGGTAAACTAGGACGAAAATGTAGTCGATACAGTGAGTAAACAAATTAAATAGGAAATTTACCAAAAAATAAGGGAGGAACGCTGCTCAAATTTTTGAAGGATACCTTTATAAATAATGGGTAAAGATGACAAACAAGTATGGGAGTTGTAGGAATAGACGAGTAAGGACCAGGATATAGAAAGAGAAAGACGTAAGACCTTCCATCGGCAGTCAAGAACCCGAAAGTGAGAATATCATGAGGAGTAGTTCTAGAAATGGAGCTCACCTGCTCATGAATTTTCAACCTCTATGTACAGTACCAACATGGCAATCACCATGGGTACATAGGAGGGGTAGAATAATAATCTTGATGGCGTTTAGGTGAGAGTCACAAAAAACCCTAGAAAAAATAAATAAAAATCAACCCTATTCGCCAACACTTTTATTAAAATTACTTTTATTTTTTTTATTATTCATATCATTACGCTAATATTAATTTTATTTTTATGTATAATATTATTCATATAGTTACCATTGTGAATGTTAAATTTATTTTAGGTGCAATATTAGTTATACATCTATACTTATTAATTTTGAATTCGTTATACATTTACTATTATTCGTACCATTTTTAATTTATTTATTACCAAAAATTCTAATGATCTGAACTCAACTCTGACACAAGTTATTATTTGATATAAATATAAAATAAAATAAAATTTTTTTTTATCAAAAATAAACTATCTGATAAAACCTACGATTGGGTTTTGCCTATTTCGAAATAAAATAATCACAAAAACTAAGGCAAGTTTTATTGACATTAAAATGAAATAATGAAAAAATAAATCATAAGTTTATTCACCTAAAGATAAAATAAAGAGAAAATGCATAGTGAATTTTATTCAATCTAAAAAATCACATAACAAAAAAATCTATAATTAAATTCATTTAATTTAACTTAGTATAAATCAGTAAAAATTATCATGATATGTATAACAGAAAATAGCTTCATTGGATTGGAGAATGGAACAGTGTTGACGAGATCGATTTGAGAGTGATTCCACGATAGATAGCTCCGAGAAATTAAGGGAAACCCAAACGGAAGACTCGTTATGGGTTGAGAAAGAGAAAATCACTCTTTGGATGGGATGAGATTCCACTGTGCTGAGATGTTTCGTCGGAGAATTCTAAAACGGCAATAATATTAAAATAAAAGAGCTAAAAATGCACACACTTACCTTTACTAATGAAAACCCTTAAGATAAAATAGGAAACTCGTACGAATTCTAGTGTCAATTATATTATAGAAACTAATACTTATAACAGTGAAATTTCCCTATTATAATACTATATAGATAATTAAAATCGTTTGATATTGTTTTCGGGCATTATTAGAACCATCATTATTGGTATTATGATATGATTATTATGATTAGTGTTAAAATTTACACTGTCTTGTTTAAAGTTAATTGTAAAATTATCGTTATTATTATTTTTATAATTATAATTAATATTATTATAATTTTTATAATTATTATTATTATTATTTTTATAATTATTATTATTATTATGATTAATATTATAATTATTATTATCATTATTTTTATAATTGTATTTATCATTTCCACAGATACCTTCATTATTATTGTCAACCATTGATAATATTACTACACTAATTTTTATTATTTTTACGGGAGTTATTATTGCTCTTCTTATTATTATTATAATTATTATTTTTGTCATCAGCATGATTGGCGTCATTTGAGAATAAGATGTGATCCAGGGTGTCCCACAACAATGGTCCTACTACATTGACCAAGTATCGTGTATACGAGCATTGTTGTAGGGACCTTTCCCAGAAATATAATGCGGAATAAAATACTGACTTCCTCATCCCTCTCCTCATCTAGGCGGTGTGATAAAATTCCGAAAAGGAACGTTTCGATAGAAGTTCAAGGATAAACTTATAAAATACATCTTTTTTATTAATTTTAACCAAGTATTGATAGATGCACGTGTTATCTGATCATTTATCTATTTTAGTGGAACAAAACAATCAAATAATAGAACGATTCCGGAAAGACGTAACCAAATACCATCAGGCAGCGATGGTTCAAAATCAAAGGGCCGAAGCCCTAGTACACCGATGTCGGCTCATTGAACAAACGTGGCTAAGACTAGAGGAAGTTGTTAAATTGAGGGTCGAAATCGAAACTTTGAATTTGAAACTGGCTCGAAAGGAAGAAGCTCTGATGCAAGCAGAACTGAAGATCCAAACGCAAAACAGCGAAATAGTGGAGTTAAAATTGAAAGACGAGATCCGGGCTGGACTCGTACGATGCGACAGTCAACTTTCCGCCGAGCAGGAGGCAATGGTTATAAGAAACGTGATCTGGAAGGATATCGGGGTGAAGATTATCACTTCAGGAACCTCGCGCCCGCCAGAAGAAAAGAACGATAATAAATAGGCAGAGAAATAGGCCCGGCAAAAAGCAGCGTGAGAGAGCAGAATAAAGTTAAAACTGCTCGCATGGTGGGGCAAATTCTCAAGTTCAACGGGATTTGAGCACCCACAAAAATAACTCAACATTGTGATATTTGTTTTTTGCTGTTCTTAAATTTAATCATTAATAATAATGTTATTTGTGCTTAGTTTTGTTATATTGTTAAAAAGATTTAATTCAGTTATATAATTGAGATCGGGGACCGTTAAAGGCAGAACATAAAATCTTCCAAGACAGCTCATGAATCCAACCGAATATTAGGGCATTGGCAGTCTTTGAAAAGAGGCTCACCTTTGCTAATATTCACCCACTAGCACACAGTACCAACGTCGTTTTCGACGAGTGGCTAAACTTTTATGCAGGCGCTGGGCGGGATTGTTTAACCCTTAGACTCCTATAAAATTTCTTGTTACCCATCAGTGCCAGCAAAATACTGAATATTTAAATATTTATATAATGAAGATAATATACTTTAAAATAAATAGTTACTGCTCCGGTCGCAATATCATAATAAAGTTCCAAAATGTTTTTTATTATTGATAAGATATTTAAATATTGTGGGGTTTATGGTTAGTAAGCGTGCAGACGTTAGTATTATATCGGCGATAGTTCAGGATGGGCGGCTGGTTGACGCGAGAATTGAAAAATGCTTCAGTGCAGTTCGGGTCGTCTATCTATACATAGCTTAAGGAACGAAGCTTATAAAATTATAATGCGATTATCGGCTGACTAGATTATTAACTGAGACATCGAATTTCAAAAAAATTATTGATGAACACATTATATTTGATAGACATAACATGTCATAGAGCATAGTTCAGTTAATGTTATCTGGAGGATTCGTATTCTGCACGGAATTGGCGTCGGGAATCGATTTTTTTGCGACATTCTAGGGCTCGGTTATAGTAAAAATGTTTATAGACAAAAAGTTACCTACCATCTCTACGTATGATCTTTGGCTTCATCGTGATTTCTTCGTAATTATCTATTGGTGATTCTGCAGAGGTTCCTGGTAACTCGCGTCTGGATTGCATAATTCGACGTATTTTTAAAAATGGTGATCCTCCTATGGGTAGCAGGATATATATATATATATATATGTGTGTGTGTGTGTGGTGTGTACAGTGAGTTGTTGTGATGGATCGATTCTAACTGGAATGAAAATAGATTACGCTGAAATCAATTTCCTTAATTTCTTCCAAAAACAATTAACTATCTATCGACGATATTATGGCATAATTAATTCCTGTCTCCAAAATCGACGTATGGATGCATAGTTGCATGTGTGCATGTTCACATGATCTATCGAGGAGGCAGACATTTCAATCGATTGGGTTTGTTCTAAATGTCAACGAGTTATTAAGAAATAAATTGATTTGCCAAATTCAAATATTATTATCTGATGATTATTTCTATTCAGAGGCGGAAATAATTTAATGTACAATGATGGTGGCAATTTTTACCAGCTTTGGGGTAGTTTTAAATCATTTAATCTTGGTTCTGTAAGTGCCGACTTATGGGGAGTAGTTGTGAATAATTAATGTCATTCAGGTCTGTTCCTTCTCACTGTTGGGCCAGCACACAGATAGCCTTGAGAATTGTTTAAATGCATCAGTAATACAGCACAAAAACCCAGCACCAAGATAACTTAAAATACAATATACAACACCAATTAAACATTTTAAAATCTGAGGGAATATAAATAAATATAAAATCAAAAACATAAAAGTAAAATAAAATAAATATAAAATGCATCAAGAACCGCACGAAATTTACATAAAAAATAACATAATAACAAGAAAATTCGACCGTATAATGACCATTTATATAAAAGAAAAAATTAACGAATTAAATGAATAAAAATAAAATATTTTTAGCTTAATAAATTTATTTAAAAATGTTAAAAATAAATTACCAATTTAAATTAAGAAATAAATAAAAATTTAATTTAGATAACACAAATAATTTCAAGGTCGAATTTTGTTTAATCGCAATAAAATTAACACGTATGGTTAAGGCCAAATTGTAGGTATATATACTGACGTGTTTTCACAAATTAACAAGCACAAGTACTAGAACTAAAACTAAACTAAATATTACTTGACAGTATTATTTCTAACTTGGTTAGAATATCAATTTTCCGTCTCACTGGGAGACTGGTTGTATTAGTGTGCACTATAGCACTTATTGATTGGAATTTTTATTAGAATTATTAATGGATGGATTATCAATGGATTAGGTTACGAATTTTTAATGAATTTTTATTAGATTATATTACGAATTATTAATGGATTATGTTACGAATTTTTTATGGATTATCAATGGATTAGGTTACGAATTGTTAATGAATTTTTATTAGATTATATTACGAATTTTTATGGATTATCAATGGATTAGGTTACGAATTTTCAATGAATTTTTATTATATTACGAATTATTAATGGATTATCAATGAATTAGAATTTTTAATGGATTAGGTTACAAATTTTTATGGATTATGCTATGAATTGTTAATGGTAAATTATGATACAAATTATTAATTTTCAATATATGATTTTTGATGTTGAATTATGCTATTACGAATTTACAATATAGGATGAATTGTGGATTGATAATTTCTATTATATTTCCGATAATTATTTCATGCATTCGAGACTTTTACCCAATGGATCTGGTAATTTTCATTTACTCCTTTTACGGCCCACAAACTGCAAGTAATTAAAATCACACATAATCTATTGAACCATGTAAGTGCGTGGAATACCGCCAATGATTCGTGCCCGTAAAGGCTCCGGCGTGCGGAACGCAGGAGCTGGAACGTCAATATTATCCGTACATAGGGGAAATTGGAGGGTAAATTAGTAGACCGTTGGCTGCTCCTTCGTCATCCGTTTCCTAAAAAATTGACATAAAATTTTAACAACAATCGGCTCAAAATATCTAACACCGAGTAGTCCAGTGGGCACTCATTAAATATAATATGAACATAAATAGATCTTAAGAACAAAAGAGGAGTTGGGTAGCGGGGAAAATTGCGAAATCGTTGCAACAGTTAAAATGAATAGCCATCGGAAAAAGATTAATCCGAACGACCAAAATCATGAAATAATGTTTTTAAATAAGAATTAAATAAATTGTTAAATTGAAACGGAAAATATGGGCAGAACGCTGCGCAAATTTTTGGAAATAGTTAAAACATTTATCATAAAAAAACTGTAAAATAAAGGCGGAACGCTGCTCAAATTTTCCGAAATGATTAAATACTTATCGAAAATAGTAAAATAAAAGTGAAATGAGGCTCAACTATGAGTATGAAATTATTATGAAACTGTAAAATAAGGGCAGAATGCTGCTCAAATTTTCCGAATTAATTCAAATACTTAACAAAAATAGTAAAGAAAAAATGAAACTGTAAAATAAGGGCGGATCGCTGCCCAAATTTTCCGAATTGATGAAATGTTGTTCAAATGTTAGTGTAATATCCTTATAAAACCGAAAAATAAGGGCGGTACGCTGCTAAAATTTTCGAATTAACATAAATACTTTATCGAAAACCGGAAAAATACAGATGGATTACAGCTAAATTTTTATACAAGAAAAATATTTTATAAAGCGGAGGAATAATGAAGGATCCCTAGTAAAAACTTGATAATAATAATGATAATAGTAAGGATAATGGTAATTATAATAATAATAATAATAATAATAATAATAATAATAATAATAATAATAATAATAATAATAATAATAATAATAATAATAATAATAATAATAATAATAATAATAATAATAATAATAATAATAATAATAATAATAATAATAATAATAATGATCATAATTAGGATAATAATAATAGTAGTAAAAAAAAATCATAGTAGTAATAATAATAAATATGATGGTAATTATAGTAATAACAATAATGGTAGTTATAAAGATAATAATAAAGGTAATAGTAGTAACAATTAATAAAGTTAATACAAATAATAGTAACAATGACAATACTAGTATCAATAATAGAGAACATTGTAGTTATAATAGGGATAAGAGTAAGAGGCTAATGTGAGAATATTTAACCTAACAAAGGGTGTACATGCCATAGAATAATCATCTACACGGACGACGATAAGAAGGACTATGGGAATGGACATAACAATGAATGATATGAGAGTATAGGTTAACATTTGAAAGAGATAGGAGAATAATGGGACCTAAAGATCGAAATCGAGCACAGGCCTTCTATCGGCAGCTCGTTGGACCCATGGATCGTTCGGTCAATTATAGCATTAGCAATAGCGCTCACTTTTTGCGGACGATCTACCCACTCGAACACAGTTCCAACGTTGCTTAGCAACGGGTGCCGAGTGGTAAGCGAAAGAAATATTTGTATGGGTTTGTCTTGATAACAACCATATAGTTTAAATAACACTACCCAGTAACCCACCATCACTAACTCGGTGGTTTGCGTCTACTCATTCGGGCTATTTTTAGTGGGCGAACCTACACTATTCATTCATTCGGAGTTTGGATTTTATGTTGAGATTGGAAGGTTCCGCGTGGATAGTTATTCTTTGAATGGACATACCTTAGGACGTTTTGTTTATCCAATATCTGTTAAATATAGTTTTATAATCGTCAATTGTAAATGTATACTTAATTAGATTTTTTTATGTGCTATTTATTGGGTAAGTCATTAGATTTATTTCGTATGTGTCTTCAGAATCAAATTCTAATTACAATGCCTTAATCGTAATGGATTAATATTTACTAGTTTACTCGGCCATTGATGGCGAAATAGGTTGTCTATCTTGGGAATTAAAGATCTTCGCTCGTCAAATTCTCTTGATTATTCAAATTTGATGGATTTTTTATTTATTTATTTATCGATGATTTTTGGGAATATGGAGAGTTGGGATATGATCTGATTTCACGATTATGCGCCCTATGGTCGAGCTGATGGCATGATTAACAGGTTTACCTTGGATTAAAGGTTTGCGGTATCCTATGTCAAAAACTTTTAGTTACCCCAAATTTTGGATGTCTGTTTGATCGAAAATGATTTAGTGGGAGAAGATAAAGGATTTAAGTTTTTTATTATTATTTTACCGTTTTAATCATAAGTTATCGACGTAGCAACGATTTTTCACATTAATACCCGTCATTTTCCCAAAATTTGATCTTAAGATAATATTGTGTTCATATTATGAGTTTAGGAGTGCCCACTGGACTACTCCGGGTTTTTTATTTTGAGCCGTTTGTGAAGATAATTTAGGTCGAATTTACAGGAAACGCATGATGGTGGAATAGCCAAAAGACCATTCCCCCTTCATCCCATTTCCCATATACGGAAATAATGATTTTACGTTTCAACTACTGCGTTCTCACGCCGTAGCCTTCAAGGGCACGAATTATTGGCGGACTTACACCGCACTTACACAATTCAATAGAGTATGTAGAATTTTAACAACTTGTGGTATTGTTGCGGCTGTGGGCCGGAAAAAATTTCGACACGAGTGCATTTGTAAAAATCTTTATTTAATATAATATACATCGTTTTACGTTAACATTCAGCATTTTGTACGTCATACTCAAACCTTTCCCCACGCTGACACCTCAAACAGAGCTCATATGAGGTTGTTTGGGTACGACGTGGAGAAAGTTTCCAAAAACATCTCTTCACTCACATTTATTTCACAGATTGATACTGAGTTAAAACTGACTCTTCAGAGTAAAACTGCTTTAAACTGATTATACAGAGTAAAAAACTGCTTCAAGTTTATGAAAACTGATTAAAATTATGTGAAAATGAATAGGTATATATACCTATTGCACGACCCTAACCTTGCGTGTTAAATTTGATTTAATAAAACAAAATTTGACCTTGTGATTTTCTAGTGTATTCTAATCTTAATTCTATTATTTTTGTAATTTTATTTGACAATTTTATTTTTAATTTTTTAATTGAATTGTTTCCAATTCGAATTATTTGATTTTTGCTCCATTTTTATGGATTTTTCCATTTTTTAGTAAATTGTCAAATTTCGGTCAAATTTTCGTGTTCTCATGTTATTTTATGTTTTATTTTCGTTCGAATCTTGTTGCACTTTGTTATTATTTTATTTTAGTTTTGTGTTTCTTGATTTTATATTTAATTGTTTTCTTTTTCATATTTTAGCATGGTAAATTGGTGTTTTATTGGTACGATTTTAAATCTGCATGTTGTATTTGCGTGTGTATTACCGATTCACTTAAACAAATTCGTGTCTTGGCCCAACAATATTAAAAATTACAAATAATATATTTGTATATATAAACATTTTAACATCCGCTTTTTCGAAATTCAAAATCCAATTCAACATGTTCAAAGAAGTCCCTGAAGTTATTGCTAAAGTTCAACACATTGAAGTTGCTAAAGAAGCCAAATCAGCAAAAATTATTTCAGGATTTCTATTAATAGAAGTAGTAAATTAATTACAAATTAATAAATAAATATTTTGAATCGAATTTGTTATTATTACCGTATTCTATTTCATTTAAATTGATATTGATAAAGATTATGGAATTTAGTTCTGAAATGAAGTGCACTGTGTATATTTGACAAAATATTTCTTACAATTTTATGAAAAAAATGTTGACTATGGCTTAAAAATGAAAAACTGTTTTAATATTTCGAAAATAATTTACTTTACGTAATTGACCTTGCAATAATCAAATTAAATAAAATTCTCTATACTTACTGATTCGATAAGATTAATTTATTTTTAAATACTAAATGAAATGAAGTTTTCTGAACATTTATCATCTCATTTAACTCCAGAATGGAGAACACAATACATAAATTATGAAGTGGGTTTATATTTTCAAAAATAGAATTTGATTTATATTTGGATTTTTATATTTGTAGTTTCTTAAAGATTATTTGTACAAATGCTTAAATGAGCGCTCTAATGATTATGGTATTACAGTTATTCTGTGTCTATAATAATTATCATTTTTTTGTAAATAGTCACTCAAGAACAAATAAATGGATATTATCTCGAATGCGATGTTGAATTCATTCAAATGTGTCTTCAGGAATTGAAAAAGATTAACAATTTTTTTTCAGGTACAAATTATTTTAATGTTTACATTACTTTTATTACTCAATCATGTTATCAAATTGTATTTAATTCAGAGAAATTATCCGAAGCGAAACGTAAATTCGACAACTTGAAACAAGAGTTAGATACATATCACGAACACGTAGAAAACAAGCATGCGAACAGCATTTTTTCGAGATTTTCTGCTGCCGAAAAGAAAACCCCAACTGAATCGTTTCATGTAAATTCTTTTCAAATTTTCAAATTCGTATTTTTAATTAAATTAAATTAAATGTTATTCATTTAATTATCTTTATGTAAATTCACAAATTTATTTTTATTAATTGTAAGAATTTATTTAATTAATAATTTATTAACTATAAACTATTATAATTATAATTATTTATTAATATTTATTCACTGTTGAAAATTTATATGAAATCATTTACAGTTTAAATTAATTTTATTAATTTATTTCATTGGTATTATAAATTATGTTCGCGTTACAAAGTCCCCCCCCCTCCGTCCCTCCCCTGACCATCCTTGGTCTTTTTTGATACGGTATCGCCGAAAGCAGAAAATTATTTTTTTTATACCGATTTAATATTGATTTTTTATTTATTCTTTATTACATTTAATTATTTTAATTAATTAATTATATTGGGTCAATATTAAATAATAGAAACCGAAATAATTGAAAAATCAAATCTTTCATTAAATTAATTAATTTGATTAATTAATTAAAATAATTAATTTGGTTAATTAATTAAAATAATTAATTAATTAAAATAATTAATTAATTTTTATCAATCCACTTTTGGTAAATCGTGTAAAAATATAAAGTATTAGTAAATAAGTTTTAGATTTAATTTTCTGTTATTTATTTTAATATTTAACAATATATAATTTCAATACCCCCCCTCCCCTCATTTCTACCCTACCCGAGTATTTTCGTAATAATAATAAATTGAAATATGGAAAAAAATTAAACTCCATTTTGTGTCTTTCAGTTATTCTCAATTAGTTATTATTTACAGAATTTTATTTATTATTAAATTTTTTAAATTAATTAAAATTTAATAATAATTTAATAATTATATATAATCGGCCAGTGTAAGAGTGATAACTTATTAAATACATTGAAAAAGCTTTTTATTGTATTTTTTACTTGGAAAATATTATTAAAAATCTTTACACATTAAATTATTTAGTTTGATTTTAATTAATTAAAATAATTAATTTAATTAATTAATTTTTATCGATCGATATTGCTAAAATGGTGTAAAAATATGGAGCATTAGTGTATTATTTTTAGATTTAATTTTCAGTTATTTGATTTTAGTATTTTACAATATAATTTCCTTAACTCACACCTCCTCCCTCCTTTTCTCCGAATCCTCACCTTACGATATAATTTTTGCTAATAAGAATAAATTAAAAATCTAAAGAAAAAAAAGTAAAATCATTTTTGTATCATACAGATATTTTCAATTAATTAATTATTACATATTTTATTTATTAATAAATTTGATTAATTAATTAAAAATAATTAATAAAATTAATTTCATCAATAATTTTTGATAAAATGGTGTAAAAATATCGAGCGATTGTATATTATTTTTAGATTAAATTTTCAGTTATTTGATTTTAGTATTTTACAATATCATTTCCTTGCCCCAAAATCTTCACCTTATAACATACCTTTTGTGGTAATAATAAATAGAAGGCTAAAAAAGAATTTGATTTTACCATTTACTAAATTTCTTTGTATAATCTTGCAGATTTTATCAATTATTAATTAACTAAGACCTTTTATTTATTATTATTATTAATTATTAATTAATCAAACTTAATTAATTAAATTAAATAATAGATTATATTTAAAATACAATAAGATAGATTTTCATTGTATCTTTCTAGTGGAAGATATTATTAATAAATCTCTCGTCTATTTTCCTTTATCATATTGATAAAACCCTAAAAATATGGAATATTAGTGAATATCTTTTTGTGTTCTTATATAGTGCTGTCGATTCAAGTTCCACATATATGTTATCGGGGAACGCTCATTTTGCATGGGGTCAGTTCGTTACATTGACATGTGCCATTTTATCATTCATTTCCTTTTTTCACGCCTATAACCGCTCAAATTGAATCGCGCCAGGAATTTTGTTTCTAATTCCAGAAATTGGTTATTTTATTAATCTTGATAATGCAGACATCCAATTTTTATCTCAATGCAAATAGCCAAATAAATAATATAGTAAATGACTGCAAATTTCTATTTTGAAGTTTGTCAGAATAGTATCAACTTTATATGTCAATTTGACTATTAAAATATTGATAATAACATTTTATCCGTTAATCATATTGGTTAATAAATATTTTTATTGCTATTATTATTATTATTATTATTATTATTATTATTATTATTATTATTATTATTATTATTATTATTATTATTATTATTATTATTATTATTATTCAAATGACATTTATTATAAAATATTTGACTATGAATCAGTAAAGATATCGATGTTTTTTGATATTCACGAATTTCGGCACAGGCTTTTTCAAGTGATTATAATCATTATTTATTAATTTTATAAAATAAGAAGAAATTAATTTATTTTATATTTTTTATTGATATCAGTAAAACATCGATATCTTTATAGATTGATAGTCAATTAGTTTTTTAATAAATTTCATTTGAAAATGAAAAATAATCAGTGATGATTAACGAAGTTCTTATATTAGTACTATTATTATTATTATTATTATTATTATTATTATTATTATTATTATTATTATTATTATCATTATTAAATTCATAAATTTATAAACTATTGATGGTTGATTGTGTTTCTATAAGCTATATTTCAAATTAAAAATTTGAAATATTAACGCCAATTGATACACCCAAAGTATAATTCTGTCTAAAAATTATATTTATTATATCTATTTTTTATCCAATAGGAAAAGAGAATTAAGGAGCGACAAATAAATATTTTGAAACCGTCAAAATATGCTCTTTTTTTACTGTGTAGTAGCAATAGAAAATATATTTTCCCTCACTCTCCGAAACATTTTCATTTCAACATGACTGCTGCTTTTTTTCACAATATTTTATTATTATTATTTTCTATTTTCCTTAACATTGTTATTGAAGATTTTCTTAAATGGGAATTAATTGCAGTAATGTGTGAAAAGGGAAATGATTAGTGGGAATATGTCATATTTTCTGTAACATTTTTCTTTTTTATTTACACATTTTGAATATTCTGCTGAACGCTTTATCTGTATGTCTGCGGTTTATTTCCGGGAGGCAATTATGGAATGCTTGTAAACTTTATTCCAAGCACCAGATTCACTGATTAAGCACAGATATTTTAAATTTTTTAAATAATTAAATTTTAATTTCAATTTCATTTTTACTATTCATAGATTAAAATTTACATAAAGTTGTATTTTAAATAATTACAACACATGTTAGATAATTTATTATTTTTTCTTTTGTTCCCTATAAGAAATTGTCGATAAGTGGACAAGGCATTCATGACACCCCGCTTTGCCTCTGAACTATTATCAAAATCTGTGTCATTTTCAATAAATTTTTCCACAATTTCCGTTATAGTGGCTATAATGGGTTTTAGAAATGCCACTCAAAGTTATTTTTGACCTTCTTCAGAATCGCTACTTTCAATATTTCTGTGTTCTTCTTGGTCCGCTAATTCCTTGATCTCATATAATTAGAAAGACTTTCTGTTTCTTGCATTATTTGTTAGAGATTTTGCACATTTACCTTATCTAAACATGTTTGTTTCTCTAATTCTACTATTTCGTTCATATCAACAACAAAGTGTTTAATGCAGCTATTCTCAATGGGGTCCATGTGGACTCCCTGGGGGTCTATGGGACTTCATGGGGGGTCTATGATCACCAAAGGGTCTATTGGGGGTCTATGGATATCTCTTTAGTAAAAAATAAATTTATAAATAAAAAATAAAAATAATAAAAATAAATGAATAAATAAATAAATAAAATGAACATAATAATATTATTAATAATAAAATAAAATAATATTTATAAATGAATATTAAGCTATTCGTATTGTAATAAAAATAATAAGTAAATATAAACTAGATTTGGAAAGGAAGTGAGCATGAGTAATGAAAAAGTATGTTTTGAAAACTTATAAAAAATGTCCGTTTTCGCGATATGGAAAATTTATGTGTCCCAGCTTGGATCATTGAGCCATTCCTCTGTGATTTAACTAGGTTTGATATTTCGGTACAGGAAGAACTAATTACGTTGAAGGAGGATGTCCAAGCTCAAGTATTATTTAACACACATGGTTATGCAAAATTTTGGACCATCAAAGTGATTTGTGAAAATTATCCGCATTTGCAAATAAATAGCGAACCCCTATTGTTAACTTTTCCGTCATCTTATTTTGTAGAAGCTTGTTTCAGTGCAATCAATAATTTATTAAGAAAAACAAGGAACAAACTCAATATTATTGAAAGGAGAGATTTAAGAATAAAATTTAGTAATTTTAGGTCAAGCATAAAGGAAATCGCACAAGAGCGTCAAACCCATCTATCACACTAATATTATAATTTTGTAAAATATTAATGTTATTTTTTATTAATTGCATATAATAAAAAAATAAAAATGATTGATAGTTTTGTTTTTCATTAATATGCAGCTATTTTTACTGTAATATTATTTGTTTTATTTATTATTATTATGGTTTCCATGGACTTTTCTTAATTTTTTTTAGAATTACTTACTTAAACCTTTTTTAACCTAAAATACTATTACACATTACTATTTTCTTAAAATTGAATTCTGATTTGGGAATGTTAAATTTAATCATTAAAAATATAGATATAATTATTGATATTTCAGTTTCTTTCTTCTGTACAATTTCCCCTAATTTTCCTATTACTATGTGTTTTAAAAATTAGTTGTGTATATATATATATTCTTTAGGTAGGGGGTCTATGAAAAAAATAAAACTCCTACAGGGGGTCTATGGAAGAAAAGTTTGAGAACCTCTGGTCTAGTGCCATCGTCTTTGCTTAGATTTGTTCTTCCACGCCCTTTTCTAACATTTTTTTGTTACCTCTTTCCAAGAAAGATTTATGATATTGTAGTTCTTCCAAAAATCTCGTATTGATTGTTTTTGTTCTCGGTCTGTTTTTCAAACATCTGCCTAAATGTTTGCCGCAGATAATAAACTTTAAAATTTTATATAGGACCTTGATCTATCTGTTGGATTAAAGCAGTCGTGTTGGGCGGCAAGAAAACCACTTCGAGTGGAATGCGTGTTATTAAATCAGATAAATTCACTGGGTGGCATGGAGCATTATCCATTAAAAGAAACGCTTTTGGTTAAAGTCTTTTGATTTTGCAATAGCTTTAACAGGCGGGCAAAAAAACATATAGTGAACCAATTCTGGAAAATTTTCCTTATTTTCAATAAGTTTCCCAAATTACAGCTAAAGTTGATTTAGATATTCCTTTTATCTCTCTTGGGTTTTTGGAATGACACACAAGTAGTGGATTAAATTTGAAGTCTCCATTCGCGTTTCCACCCAAAAAAAGCGATTTTTTGCAGCTTTAAATCCTTTAAAAGCCCAACGCTGAATGCATTTTTTGGGGAATCTTACTGTTTCAATAAAACCGCCTTAAACCGAAAGAGCACTAAGTGGGCCAGCGTTAAGCGGGGTCTTATTCTATCTTAACTTTACTATTCAAAGCCTAGTTGAAATTGTTAATTGATCATTCGAGTTGTTTAAATCATTTGATTCTTGCGTGTTAGCCGTGTGTAAAAAACGGGAGGTTGGTTTGGCTGTCGTTGAATTTTTCTTTTTCTCCTGACAAATCCGAATGTTCTAATGGTTTTTTCCATACCAATCACATGGATTTTACTAATAATTTAATACTTTCTCCGGGAACAATCGACTTATCTCTTTTAACCACTGTAAATTGAAGAAAACGGTTTTGGAGCTTATGGAGCATATTAATTCCCAGGTGCACTCTTTGATGTGTATAAATTATCTGATCCGGTTATTAACATGCAAAAAATGTTTAGTTTTTTTTAGTTTTACTTCTATAATTAGGAGATTCCCGTTCCATGTTCAATAATTCACTGTTTTTGCTTTTTGTTTTTCATTGTGCATAAAGGCAATTTTTGAAATATTAAAGAAATAAAATATATAACTGGCTTGAATAATACTGCATGTTTTCTCCATTTAAACTTACAGTTATTAAAGTTCTTTATATGTGCTGTATTTAGAGTTATTTGATTTCTAAAATTCTACAATTCAAATGATTTTGTATCTAAATTTCAATTGATTTATTAACCCTTTCTAAGGCAAAGGAAACGAAAAGTGATGTAAAACTCAAAGTTTATTGATAACAATTATATAGCGAGAAAACACATCTATGGTTTCAAATACTATAAATTTGTTCTCTTGTGGCTCAATATATGTCAGTAGTTGTACCAAAAGTAAAAATGATTACCGACAGCGTTACACTTAGATATTTTTATTAGTTTAAAATGGTGTACAGTATATTGCCACAACCTTCAGTCCATCAAACTTTAAAATTATACTTATGCAATTGTCTAATTGGGGTTTTATTGCTGTATTAATGAATTGAAACCTAGATTTTGTATACACTTTTATATATTATTCTTTTTTACATGACATTATTCTGGAACCCATAATCCAATGTTAAAAATGGTTAGGTGTAATCAGGATAGTATAGAGATTGACAAGAGGGCCATATGGCACGGGCTCCCATTTAAAATTAATCAGGATTAAACGAAGAAAAATATTTCATGTCATAAATAGTTGAACTATTATGACTATGTGCGAAAGATTGATTTTTCAAATATCATTAAAGAATTTACTAATTAAAAAGCCCGCAAAACATTTCTAAAATACTTAAAAGAAATTAAATAATTATATATTAAATGAAATGTATATCAGTAAATAAAAAATAATTGTTTTTATAATTCAAATATCAAGACCAAATTACAGAAAATTAAACATTTTTGAAAAATATAATATGTGGGTCCCATGAAATATTTTTGGCCCGGGCCCCATTGAAGCTCTCTGCGGGCTTGGGTGTAATAACATTGTTAACGAGTTTTTGGATAATACAGAGGTTTGACAATTTTACAAAATTCTCCATTAATATTCATTCTTTCCCAAAAATAAGTTTGTTAACATTTTTAATTATGTTCGATATTTGAAAGCCATTTTCATTTGACATGTTTTAGTCAAGATATTTCTGAACATTTATTCAAATAAATAAATATTCCTATAAGCGTAAAAGTGTTTACTGATAAATTTTCAGAATAATTTTTTAAATGATACTCTTTAAATAATAAAGGGTAATTTAAAAAATGAATAATAAAATAGATAAAACAAAATTGTTGAAATAATTGAATTTATTATGAAATAGAAATTTTGAAAATAGTAGTTTTATTGTTAAATATCATACACCCTTTTCCTTTTATCTGGCTCCATCTTTAAAAACGCACACGGATTACTAGTTATTGTGTTTGAAGTAGTTATGGAAATATCTTTATGGTCATAGATATTTCCAGGTCCGAGAAATATAAGCATTGTGATAAAAATAGAATTAAGATTGAAATACGTTTGAAATTTTGTCTACCTTATAAATCGGACGCGACAAGTTTAGTATTTTTTATTAATAAAAATTTAGTATGTTATAAATTTACATTAGATAAATGTAACTATAGTAATAATAATACTAATAACAATAATATTATAAAAAACAAACTGAAGAGGACTATTTAATAATCGAAACTTTTTTCAACAATATAATTATTACTTCTCAGCAAGGGCTTATTTTGTTATTCACTTATCTGATATAATATTAATAATAAAATCGTTGCTAAGTTTATTTAACTATTTATTTATAAATAATAATAATAATAAAAAGTTAAAATAGTTTTAGCTATTAATAATTTTTTTTCTCACGAGAGATGGATTTCATTACAAATTATGCACTTTAAATAGTGGTAAATAAATGTTTATTAATTATGTAAAACATTTATCTTTATTAGATTTTTTTTAATCTACATTGACTTTCCACGAAGGAAACAGAAAATTACTCCAAATAAATGTTTATTAAAGGTTTTTGTACATTTACAGCTAGATATTTGAACAGTTTTTCTTGATCGTTCCTATTTGACAAATGATCAAACATTCATTTTAAAAGTTTAGAGCTGGCCCGCACTAAAGTTCAGTTGCCCACCCCTGACTATAGGATGGTGCAGGTCTAACCAAGTTCAATTATGGCTTTCCTCAATATTTTCAGGAATATATTTAAATATTTATATTTTCCCACGCCAATTTTTCCTAGCACACATTTTCTGCTTAACGTGAATCCGCCGGTGTGCAGAATTGTTGCATTTGAGAAAGTGTTTGAAAACAGTTATTTCTTGGGATTCAATTAGGGATGTGAATAAATGTTGAATTTATTTTAAACAATTTTATCGATTTTTAAAAAATATATATTATTTGCTCCCTAAATTAAATTTGACACAAATATTTAAAATCTTTAATCTGATTCGCCATTGATCAAAAGTAAATTTTTTCTTTTTTCCCAAACTTCTTTAAGATGCAAAGCGCCTCCTAGAAACTTATCAAACACTCTAATGCACATATTTCATAACATTATTATTATTAATATGAAAAAATTGGCAGTTATAGTTCTAGAAAAAGATGAAATATAAATTCAAAGTCGATCATAAACGTAAACGAATTACTTATTTTTAACAGTTTATTATTATTATTATTATTATTATTATTATTATTATTATTATTATTATTATTAATATTATAATTATTAATATTATTATTAATATTATTATTAATATTATTATTATTATTATTATTATTATTATTATTATTATTATTATTATTATTAATATTATTAATATTATTATTATTAATAATATTATTAATATTATTATTATTAATATTATTATCATTATTATTATTATTATTATTATTATTATTATTATTATTATTATTATTATTATTATTATTATTATTATTGTTTGAATTAATTAACTTTGACTTTCAATTTTTATGCAATATGAATTGTTGCCCTCGTATTGCTAACTTTTCAAAGGTTCAAAGAATTGTATTGTAAAGTATATATACATGCAAAGATTAAAATTTTATTAATCAATTTGACCTTGAATAAATAATATATTAATTAAATAGTGTGAAGGAAACTCCGAAAAGATTCCATTGGATGACCTTGTCAATCAGGTTTGTGCAGCACATAATATTATATCCTGCTTATTTAATAACTGCACATATATTATAATTTGTTCTTTGATTAATTTATAACATCAGTTGCACTTTTAATCCCGGTATCAAACTGTACTATATCTAACACTTTATTTTTCTAGAGGCTTCGAGTAAAAGGGTTTACTGAAACAAAACCGGCACAGTTTATTCCTAAGATCAATTGTTTGTAAATCTAACTTTTTATTAATAATATCTTTACTACTCGACTGCATTCAAGATTCAGTTTACTCTGTATGTTTCCCATTATATTCGGTTGAAAAACAGAAAAATTGATACCTTCAAGAAAGATAGGGTTGAAACTAATCAAATTATTACAAATCGCTTATTTATAGTGTGATTATCTAAATTAGAGGTTTTCAACCTTACACAGCCACTGGAACCCTTCTTGTTTATAGTATCCTTCAGGGAGCCCTAAATTTAGAAAACAATTTAAGACACTGTATTTCAAACTTTGTTCATCTACTCAAATTCAAGCTAGGCATTCTTTCATTTATTTCGAAAACCCGTGGGGGCAGACTACCCCTGGAAGGAAATGTATTCGTCGACTATTTTGTGAGAAACATTGGTTTGAAAGTGGAAAAAAATTCAAACTAAAACTTGAATTAGAACAATCGAATACAAAAACGAATTCTTACACAAAACCACAAGGACATAAAATATAAATAACATAAATAAACATTAATATATCAAATTCATTAATGACTTGGCTGGTCCTGTCATAGAAATAGTTGAGATTTGTAAACGCGACGGAAGCGCCAGGCTCCCAGCTGTTGTCATGGCAGTGAGCCATCGGTACTTATGGATATAGGTTTCATTGAATCTCATCTCAGCTGTCTGTCTCATAAACTCGGAACCCAAATTCAAAAACTGTGATTTAAACGCTTGATCCTACGTCAAATTCTTGATTCGTGGTTTGTTTCGGTGACAACTGTCAAGCTGATTCCCAGTAATAATAATGATGACTTAAAGACTCATGCATTGCTTGGTATTGATTGGAGAAAACAATATGGCGTCTTGAAGAATTTGAAGTTTCAAAGCTCCATAGCTCATGGTGTTAATGACGTTGTGATTTACATAGAACTTTTTAATAGAAAAAGCGGTATATTTCATGACCCGAACTTACCCATCCGAGAGTTTTTGGTGCTTCATACAAACAAACAGATTAGCTTAGAAAATATTTTTCATTTTTATAATAAATTTGTATTTTTTTTAAAAAGCATAAATAGTTAACTCCTATTATCAACTACTATGAGATTATACTTGTGTAAATTCTAAAATCATCTATATAGTTTCTAATCTTACTCATCTATCGTAATGCAGTTTGAATGATGTTTTGATCTTTTAATGGAGCAGAAGGTGTTCTGTACCGACTTGTCAGCTCTGCTCGCAGTTTATACATATACTGTAAAGTTTCGACTCTTGTCGTATAATTTCCGGATTTCTCATACTCGGTTTATCTTGAATTTGTTATGCCACGTAAATACTTCCATCGGAATGATTTTTACTTGGAACAGTATGACACGGAGCTTTAATTGCGGTTTTGATGTTTTGAACCATTCAAATGGAAATCTCACAGTTTTCTATTTCATCATTCATATTGAAATGGTCATCTCCACTTTCCAAGAAATGTTTTACCTTTCAAAAGAAGGGATTATTAAGCCAAAATTCTGCTTTATACCAACAGCCAAAATAATTAATGCATTGCAAAAATGATTCTCATCATTTTTTATTGAGATATTCGTTTGCAAAAATTATATGAAAGCGACATTTTAAAGGATTATTTATGTCAAAATTCATTCCGATTAATTTATTCTTGACATTTTATTTTTTGTATTTTGATTGCTCGAATCAAGTCGATTTTATGTATGTAATGTATCATACTTCTTTCACACATTCTTATGATCTTTAATTGGATTATCATTTAGAAGAAAAGCGGTCTTGGAGCCGCGGCTCATAGGCGATTATCGGTCGTGCAGAATTTCAAACAACAAAAGTTTCAACAATGGAGAATTAGAAAAAAGGTTAAAACCTTGCACGACCTGAAATTGGGATTCAGTGAATTCTATTTGAGTCTCATATTGTTGCAGAATTATCAGAGTTTAAATTTTACTGGGTTCAGAAAAATATTGAAAAAGCACGACAAGGTTATTATTGTTATTATTATTATTATTATTATTATTATTATTATTATTATTATTATTATTATTATTATTATTATTAGTATTAGTATTATTATATGATAAGTAATAATAATAATAATGATAATAATAATAATAATAATAATAATAATAATAATAATAATAATAATAATAACAATAATAATGATAATAATAATAATAATAATAATAATAATAATAATAATAATAATAATAATAATAATAATAATAAAAGAAAATTATAAATGATTAAATAATAATATTTACAATATCAGTCAAGTAAATAATAAAATAAGGCCTTGCTGCAAAGTATTTAATATATTGATAATCAAATATTTTTCATCAATATAATAATTACTTTGCAGCAACAGCTTATATTATTATTTACTTGTCTGATATTTTAATTTATGATGTTACCAAGAAATAATCGTATTATAATAATATTAATAAATAAATGTTAATATATAAATAATAACAGTAACAATAAATAAATAAATTATAAATAATAATTACAATATAAATAAAATCATAATTAATTTTTCCAGCTTTTTAATTCGATTACTGGATTTATTTGGCGCACGAATAATGTTGACAAATCAGAATTCCATACAAATACTGAAGTTGACGAGTTAATAGTGCAAATAGAGGTTATATTTATGCTATTTTATTGTTATTTATTATATGCTCTTTCATTTTCCGAAAGAATTGTTTATTATTTGTTTATGATCATATAATTAATTTAATAATTAAATAAACACGTACTTGAAGGTCTTACGATTTAACCCAGACAAGGTGCTCTGTGCGTGCCTGCGCATGGACATAATACAATTAAGGTGTGGCGATATGATAACCGGACAAATAAAATGAAAACTATCATAATATGCAATGCAACTAAGTAATTAGTTTCACAGTAAAAATATGGTTACCCTCAAATGATGGCACTGGTCGGCATAATGGGTCGCGACCCCATTTGGGGTCGCGAGAGATAAAAATACAATTTAACAGAAAATGTTTTTTAACTTGTAAAATTATTGTTATAAAGATAAAATAACAATTATCGTAGATAAATATATCATAAAATCTTCTAGTTCGGAAAGATTGTTTGTACCTGCATTTCTATTAAGAGTATTGTAATAACTTGAATAGCATTTACTATGAATTAGAAGATGTTATAGGAATTTTAAAAAAATATAAATTTATTTTTCTTTTATATTTGTATGGGGTCGTCAAGAAACTCGCAATCATAAATGGGGTCGTGAATTACAAAAGTTTAAGAAGCTCTGTATTAGCCCAATCATCAGATATTTATAAATGTGATTTTTTATGGATCGAGTTTTATCGATTAGATCGTGGGAAATGGGCAAATATTAAATTTGGGACACGTGACACCGGGAATTATTTTTCGTTATTTTTAGAGCACTTCTAGCCTTGCGTACATTTATTAGCTCTCTCACTTAATATTGTACCATATGGCAGCATTCATATATTCTACATTTTTTCTTTAATCAAATTGAGTTATTAGAAAAACAGACAAATCAGCTTTGGGATTTTTTGTAATTTTTATTAAATATATTTTTGTCAATGTTTTTAATGATATTGGATAATAAATTTTGTTTATAAATTACAAAAATTAAAAACTAATCAAGTAAAATCACTTGAAAAAGAGCGAGCCGAAAATTTATGAATACCATCGATATCATTACTGATTCATAGTTAAATAAAAATTTCTTAATTAAGTAATATTTCATAGAGTTTGTGGATAATCCTTAAACAGTGACAATTCACGAGATTAATGCTTAATTTCAAAATTAAAATCTGTTTAGGGCTCGCTACTATTTTAAGTCAATAATTACAATTTCGGGTACCACGGTTTCGGAGATGACCAACTAATTTAGAGTGGTAATTAATGGCTCAAATTCGAGGATTTAATTAATAATTAGCTATCTAACAAATAATATAACATCAGAGAAAAGAAACAAAAATTATCTGAGACAAAAATAGTGATAAACCAAAAGTTAGGAAGAAGTCAGAAATTATCGAGAAGTCATAGTTGTGTTCACCGCTTTCAACTGTTTGAAGTGTCATCGAGTAGTTTACCTTTGGTAAAATTACTTAATTCTTTTATTGATCGATTCAGAATTCGTAGTATACAGTGATTGATTCTGTGAAATTGTGATATTAATAAAATAAACTTTATTGTTTGTTGGGTTCTGTGTTGTTAATCAAAGGGATGCACAGAGTCAGTAATTCAAATCTTACCAAAACATTCGATAATAAGTAATCCGAGATTTCTAAACTTAAATTAAAAAAACAAACTTATAAAATTGTTTTTAAATTTTGCAAAACAGTTGTCAACACACTTATAGTAGAACTCAAAAAGTTGGCTCACCTGAAGTTTTATGACAATTGTGGACTTTTATTGTCTTATCACTACATGTTGTGTTATCAATTAACGAAGACAATAAATGGGTAGCTGTATATGGCGTATTGCAAAGGAAAACGGGTGAAGTCTGTACTTTTGACATGACTCATAAGCAAATTTAGATACCATTTTTTAACCATTCACTCCATGCTAGTCAAACGGTTGTCGGACGACTTCGTTTGTCTCATTTATGTTAGACATGATGAGGGTCAATCACAACGCCCTACCACAAAAAACAGTGTACACTGTATTGCATCGCCACATGGGCCAATCTTATACTCAAGAGAACACTTTACTTGGTAGAGACCGTTGTACTAGGTCTAAAACAGATCGTTCTTGCCATGAAACGACATAGTGCTTCAACAAACCAAAAAATTGCTTCCACCTTCCATGTGTCACTTAAATGAATAACAGTAGGGAAAAAATTTTTTAATTTGATTTCTTTTTATTTAAATTATTTAATAATGCATCTAGTACTTAAGATTGTTTTATTTGAGTGTTACATACAAACTAGTAAGCTGCAACCTTCACAAATTTTTTTACAAATTCTTGATATTTTTTGCGGCAATAATGACATCTTCGTTTTTTTCGTTGCGGTCTTTTACGTTTTTTAAAATTTAATTGCAAATATTTTACTGTTATAAAAGTAATCTCTAATTTTTCATAGATGATTTTTACTTGACTGGTGTAGTATACACATGTTCGAAAGTAATTTTTTAAAATGTTTATAAATGATACCTCTTGCAGTACTGCTGAATCATTTCAAGTATTCCACCAATTTAATCAAAAAAAATAGTCATTTACCTTATTTTCGTGATATATAATGCACGGGATAGACCCGTAGGTATTCCCATCGTTAATATATATTTCAAAATTTTCTACCAAATTTAACTTACCTTTTATCAACTCTTACATTATATCAATTCCTTTTTAATAAATGACATTATTTTTCTTTATTGGTTTAGTTAAAATACGCTATTTATATGAGTGTTGGTTAGACTCATCTGTGCGTTGTCTTTTTGTGAAAATACTGTATAATTAAATATTCTATGAATATTTTAGTTTGCATTTTATTTCACAATGTTTATGCATTATGAAAGCATTAATTAAATTTGCTTTTAACAATTGCTTTACTCACATTGATGCTATTGTTAGGTGTTGTAGACTTACAGCTGAATATCGCGTTAACATCAACTCATAAATGCATTGACGACTGTTTATAATCTTATCCTTTTCTTATATTTTAAGTGGTTCTTTCGTTTGAGTTTTGTTCTTTGTAATACTCGTTAACCCTAACCCAAATCTAATCTCTCCTTTTATCCATGGCGAGTTACTAAGTCCTAATACATCATAATAATTCCTGTCATTTTTATATAAATATATATCCTGTTTTCTAACACGGCCAGTGTCTAAGTGCACTCTGCATCTAAACCAGCATTACAAGTGCTATTTTTGTCATTCCATACAGGTTTACACTTTTAATTACTAAACTTTGTTCAAATTATTGTAGAAATAAAATAAAACCTTTTTTTGTAAAATAGCTTCGTTTCGTATATTTTCCTTTTCATGCCAGTTCGTAAAAGTAACAATTTTTCATCATATTGCCAATTTGTATGATTTTGACGAATTCGAAACTGTTTACATTTCCTCTCAAAATGTAGCAGAATATTATTATCAATCATCAAATTTAATTTTGAGAATTGCCCCCCTCACACATTTCTGACTCATTTCAACATCGCTAATTATAACTGGGAAAATATCATTGCAATGTGAAAATCCCACATCTCTATCTATCTAGGGCAATTATTCACATTTCTCCACTCTGTAAAATTTTACCTTTTATCATCTCCATATGTAAAATATTTCCTATTGATAAATGAGGACTGTCAACAAATTCAACCTGCAATTTCATCAGAAATTATCTTATCTCAATTTAAAAAGTTGTCCTTTAATTGATTATTAAAACAAAACAAATTAGATTTAAGTTAAATAATAATTAAAATTTGAATGTTTTTCTAAAAATTAGTGAACTCGCCTATTATTTTCATTATCAAACTATTTTATCATTCATCTCCTATATTTTCATTTATTTATAATTGATAGATCAATATTTGAGAAAAATAAATAAATATATTGATTTATCGTCTGAAAACAAATGATGGTCAGCGAAATTGGAAATATTGACATAAAACAATTATTTAACCGGTCATTATATGTACCAAAATCTGGATACCAAATCTGGAGAATATGGTGTGTGTGGTAGTTCATTCCATTCAATCTGTTAAAGCTTTTGGCGAGTTACCAAAATTGTATGAGGTCTTGCATTACCGTGGTGGAACATTATACATTTTCTATTGATCGATTCTGGTCTTTCCTGTTTGAGCGAATCATTCAATCTGTCCAGTTGATCACAGTACACTTCAGAATTAACCGTGGTATTGTCCGGCAGAAGTTCAAAAAACGACCCCCTTGAAATCCCACAACAGATAGCATAACCTTTTTTGTGAATATTGACCTCCAAAGTGTATTGAGCTAGTTCATTTTTTTTACTCCATGATCTCTTAGACTTAAAACTTTTTTAAACCACCTATTTCTTGATCATTTTCTTGACGTTTGAGAAGCAAATTACAGTCGTTTATGCAGCGAAGCAAATTTCGTTCTGTAAGACATGTGGAACCCATATGTCAAGCTTTGAAATTAAACCAAGACGTTTCACGTGATAATGAAAAGTCGAATTCGGTAAAATTAACCCCTCAGCAATCTCACGAGTTGTTATTCGGCGGTTTTCATATATCAATGCTTTTATTTTGTCTTCACTGGCTTCAACGGGCCTTCCAGAACGTAGTGCGTTTTCAACATCGAAATTACCGGAACGAAATTTTGCAAACCAATTTTGTCATTGTTTTTCGGTCAATACATCTTCTAAATACACATCACATAATTTTCGCCTTGCTTGAACTGCATTTTTACCTTTGAGATAGTAAAAGACTAAAATATGCCGAAAATGCTGCTTTCTATTTTCCATCGATTTTCCAAAAATTATCTCAAAGAATCAATCAAAATTTTTAAAAAACAAATTTTACTATATCAGCTGTCAAAATATATAATGATTATATGGCATACGTGTGAAGTTGGCTGTGAAAAAATACAATTGGTCCTCTGTTGGTAAAAGAACGATATGACTTTCCGAACAACCCAATATAATATTTTATACTTAATGAAATGTTTACAAGTCTGGTTAAACGCCCGATTAGATTTTCATTGTCCATCAATTGTATAAAATAATTTAGTTTGAATGGTTTCCCGTAATTTTTAGAGATATTTTGCATTTGACTGTTTTGCATAGATCTATACATTATACTTCTCTCAATTTAATTGCGATACTTTTTTCATGGCCATATGAATATCTTACTCTTTTAGTAATGAAGCTACTTAAGCGATTTTTGTCCGTTTACCAAAGTTGATTTGGTGACATGTGGTTTTCAAGTATTCCTTTTTACATAATTTCATTGATTTTGATACATTTTTCACAATTATATTATTTACAAAACCACTGAAATTAGTGACCACTTAACCGGCTTTACAATCTTTACTGTGAACATTGGATTAGAAATTTTCATTTGTACCTCCTAAAAATATATATTTGTTTAACTGGAAAACTTATTCTTGCATTAATATTATTTTGATACAAGTAGTTTGCGTTATTTCAACGTGTTTTTAAAATGGCTTTACTACATAGATTCATAGTATTTTCGTCCTCAATTCTGTTTCCTTTGATGATAAATGGTGCTAATTTGACATACATTGTCTTTTAATGTCGAGACTTTATTCTGATATTGTTTTTAATTATTCCTTATGCACGTAGCATTATAAACATAGTTCATGTAAGCCTACTGATTGAAAGCACGAACTTCATTTGTTCTTTTTTACATGGTCTGTTTCTGGGATAAAATATTCCATATTTATATCTTTCCTATTGTCTTCCTTAGTTATGTAAATCTTATTTCCCCTGTGTTAATTGTGCTACACTTTTGCTTGTTTACATATTTCAAGTTTATTTTATAGTAATTCTTAAATATTTCAGTAAAACCTCATTGTAGAGATTTTTTTAGTACATTTCTGGGGGAATTTTCAAAATAAATTAAAAACGCTTTATTGATTTTGTGTATATATATATATATATATATTTATTGCACATGTAAATTATAAACTATAAAAAGTCTTAAAAGGCTCCTTTCTAAAATAAATTTATTAATGGTACTTGACAAATTTCAGTAATACCCGAAATTGCTTTATTACCTTATATTACCTTAAATAAATTATTTTATAAACAATCCTAATTAAAACTCAGCAAACATAAAAAAAGTTAACATTTTTATTTTAAACTTTTAACACGTAATTGAATTGGGTATTTCCATACGACTACAGCGGTTCTGAAACCCAAGAAGCATATCAACACGAATTTAGATTTTTATTTATCAAATTAAAATTACCGCTAAATTACAAAAAACTAACCTTCATAGAGTGAAATAAAATTACAGTTTACAGTGTTTAAATTTTATTTAATACAATTTTCACCCAACACAATAACTAGTTTTTAATTTTAGTTTCTTTTGAAATTTTTTGGGTAGGTATTTATCTCCGAGTTCCCTCTGCGTACGCTCGTGCAAAAACCCACTAACAATTTTAGTATTTTCCAATCTTTTCTGGTTCCATATATGCTGACAAAATTTTCAATGTTTATAGCTGCTTTTGTCGCTTAAAAGAAAAATAGTGGACAAACGCTAAAGGTATAAAGAGATAATATAAAAATATGGTTTCAGTCGGGACAGAAAAGCACTGTTAGTAATTGTTGACTGACTTGGTACTGAGAGTATTAGTTATTGAATAAACTATATACCTACGGTAATATTTCATTTTTAAACTAGAGGAAACCCCGTAGTTCATGCGGGAATTAATAAATGATTTCCAGATATTATTCACACCCGAAATACCGGATTTCCTCTCAATAAGAAATGATTCGGTGAAATAGGTTTCAAATGATAAACGCTTAGTTATTGAAATAGTCCGAACCCCTCTAAAGCATTAAAATGTATATGACCAATACATTATTATTTTAGTAATGAATCAATCTTTTTTATTTGTTTTTGTTCAAATTAGTCCCATTTAATAGTCGATCTTTTTCCTATAGACAGTGTATACTAAAGAACTCGAGTCTGGAGATCGTCAGAAGGCGATGAAACGGTTACGAGTTCCTCCTCTAGCGGAATTGGTTTGCGTTGATGTAAATTTTTCATTATTTAGAAAAATAATATAGGAAAACTCTTGGTCAACGTTTCGATTGGGGTTCTTCCTTGGTATATTCGTCATCCAATCCATAGTCATATGCATCACGGGTAATAATAGGTTATTGTAATTTTCTGAGCTTTGCGGTTAATTGTAGTCTATGTCAACTATGCTGGCTTGCCAAAAATATGTGCGCCAGCGGTGAGGATATTTCGATCATCATTCCTACTGTTGTCGTTTATGTTTATGATTGGCGTGAATATATACTATTGGCGCAGATCCGGAGTCAATCACGTTCTCATATTCGAAATTGATCCTCGTGATCATCTTACACCGACTCAGTTGATGGAGGTTTGTGATTTTCTGTTTTATTCATGTCATGTCGCGACAAGCACCCAGGAGTATAGATAAAGAATTATTACCTAAATTGATGCGTATATACAAGAGGGGGGAGGTATTTCACGTTTATGATGAAATTGTCAAATTATATTTTTATCGGCCGGTAAGCCTGGCAACTTGGCTTACTCTATGACCCTTGGGGAAATGGATATAATAGGTTAATGCAATATTATAATATCTAGTAAAGTTGAGGATTTTAGTAGAATTCTTAAGATAAACTTCAAGATAAATATTCAAGGTAATTTTAACACGATTACATCAGGCTGGCAAACTATCTTTACATAATTAGTATTATAAATTTGTTACATTCGCCCTTATCGGTAAGCAGGGTTAGTATTATTGTTGAACGGACTGGATAACGGTGCATCGGTTTCTTTGTTCGAATATTTGTTTCTCGAAAGTCTATAGGCTTTATATGGTCCGTAATTCTTTCCACTTGATTACATCTCTTCTGAATTACTTTTCCTCTATTATCTCGCAATGAATAAGTTCACTGACTTATCACAAATTCTACTTGAAAAGGATCTTAATATTTAGAAATATTAGATTGCTCATCCTCTCCATTGGCCATTTTCATATCTTCAATTTCACTTTTTCTTCAAAGTATTCCTTTTTTATAATGGTTTTTCTGAATTGCCTGACTTTAGTTTTCTAATATACATTTTTTTATTTCTTCAGTGTCCATTATCTCTGTTTTAACAAATAGCCATCAAATGATTAATTAAGTATCAATTCGTTATGTCTGTCAAATAAAATCTTCGTATGGTAAAAATTCTGTTGTTATTATCTGAAAAATCTCAGATTAAAACAAATTTTAGCACAAAAGAAGGCCAATTCTGTTTAGATATGTTACCTTTCGGACTGTCAACAGCTCCTGCCACATTTCAGCGATTGATGTACTAAATATTAGAAGGATTACTTTTTAATGGTGTTACGGTTTATCTAGAATCTAGATAAACCATAACACCTTGAAAAAGTAATCTAGATTCTAGAGGATATATCAATATATGCTCAAACTAAAGAAGCACACTATAAAATTATTTGTGAAGAATTCAGTCGCATAAAAGAAGCTGGATCGAAGATTAATCAAGGAATGTATCAATTCCATAAGAATGAATAAAATTTTATTGTCAAATTATTATCGAGGTTTTATTAAAGATTATTCACGCATTGCGGCACCGTTATATGCTGCAACACCGGGGAACAATAAGCAGATAATTTAGAATGAGGAATGTAAAAACAATTTTTGATAGTTAAAAGAAAGTTTTATGTGAAGCTCCAGTACTTGAATTTCCAATGTCAGACAGAATGTTTATAATTGACACTGATGCCAGTTTTGGTGCTATCGACAGAAGTTGTGATTGCATATGGCTCAAGACATTTGACAACATATGAAATGGAATACTGTGTTACAAGAAAAGAATTATTAGCACTTCATGAATTTATTGTGAATTTTAGACAATATCTATATGGCAAGAAATTCATTGTGAGAACAGATCACAAAGCATTGACTTTCGTGAACACTACAAAAAACGAATTAGCCCACAATTTCAGACGTAGCTCGCAAACTTATCAGAATATGATTTTGAGTTACAGTATCGCAAATGAGATTATTATGGCAACGCAGATGGATTTTCTCGGATCAAAAATAAGCTTAGCTCACATTGCAAAACAAAACATAAAGATGAGAAAGAAGCAAAATCAAAAGTGAGGTATATAAATAGTTTACAAGGATATGCGAATATTGTGGAGTCAGCAAAAGAAAACAGAGCTACTGAAGAGTGAGAAAGAAACAGTGTCTAATGAAGTTAAACAATGAAAATATTTTAAATGCATAGAACAAATATGCATACGAGATGGATTGCTATCAATTATAGAGGATAACAAAATGTTGGTACTAGTTCCCCAAAATTACGTTCTTCTACATTTTCCTTAATTTCTAGCAATCTATCATAATTTTCCTAATTTCTACAAAGTTTTAAATTAGAATTTTATTAAATAAATTATAATTTACAATTTTCTTAGCTTTTTTCCTGCTCATGGAAAGGTGGATGTTATAAAGCGATTAAAATATCTTCAAATCGAATTTTTTTATAATTAAAAATGCCGTAAAAAAGATTTTTGTCCGCACTTTTTGCCTGACTCAAATTATTTTTCCGTTCTTCTACAGTAAATTCTCTTAATTAATGCTGGTCGCCCATAAATTTTGTCCTTATTTGAAGTAAGTATGTATATTTTTTATGTATAAATCAATTATTTTTTATAGCGGACACAAATTTGTGGTTGAAACGCGCTTGATTTATAAAAGCTGGTGTGTAAATTTTATATTTGATTTATATAGTTTTTTTATGACTTCAAATTGATTTCATTTAAATCTCTCTGCGTCCATGGATTCCATCATAGCCATTGATCTACTTTCGTGACCTACATAAAAAATTGATCTGTTTACTATGGAGATGATCTACATCTGACGAGGACACATATATATTATAATAGAATGCATTTTAGATCTAACAGAATGGCACCGATAAACTCCGTATCACTGGGTTCAATAATAATCAAGAAATTTATTGTTTTATTGCGAGAACGAGAATGAGCGTTAGGGTGTCATAGTTCGTACCATTTCACATATATAATAAATACAACTACCTTTTTAACTGCCCACAATAAGTGAAAATAACGAATAAATGAAAATTTATTCTCACTATTTTGCTATTGTAAATGAAGCCACCGCACCGGCAGATATCGTTTGGCTGAAATTCTCAATTAAATGACACATTTGGTACGTTTAGCTTTGAGTAAATGTTTACTCAGAAATCAGAAATTCAATTAAAAATTGAATAATTATTTGCTGTTATTAAAGTCGAGAAAAATTAAAAAAAACATTAAAAATTAAACTGTACATGGGTTTTCTTTCGAAATTTCTAGCCACAAAATAGAGATTTTTAAAGGATCTAGAATAAGATTTTTTTGTTTTTGGGATAAGGAGAAAAGTACAATCTTTCAAAAGATCTCTATTTAAAAATGAGAAACTTCAGGAATACGTTTCAAAAGAGCGAACAACAACATTATATTTGATTTAAAATATCATAGTTGATATTCGATTCAAAAAGCTTTTTTTGATTTGAGTTTCCAAGATTATCGAACGGAATTTTATTTTGGAATTATATTCGATATTATAAGTATATAACGGTGATTATTAAATAATCGAAACTTTTTTCAAAAATATAATTATTATTTCACAGCAAGGGCTTTTTTTGTTATTCACTTATCTGATATATATTCGATATTGTTATATGCTCGAAACCGATAAAATCAATCCTAGGAGCATTATGCAGAAGGGCGGCACATTTAATTACAGAGAATGCCATTTTGCACTGCACAATTAACGATCTTGAGTCTTAATCATTTCCACTAAATAAAAGGTTAGCCTGTACCATAAATATGTGCTGTTTCCTCGAACGTTATTCAGTATATTATTATTATTATTATTATTATTATCTTTCTTCATGATCCTAAAATTAACCAACATTCACAACGCCTCGGCAACAGTTGAGATGAAAATGTATTGAAGCGGGATATCAAATGATTCTAATGTTAATTTGGATAATAGAACCGGGAGTAAAACCGAAAACCGCCGTATAGAAGAGCGCTAGAAGCTCAATCTGATTTTCATAGCCTGATAAGAAATGAGATTGTAATTTTAATTGACAATTGTACAAACGGATATGATATCTCAAAAACAGTTATGACCGATTATCAACGATTACTGCGACCTCAATAAAGTCCGAAAGATTTCTTTATGAAAATCTTTATAAAGTCTATGAAATATTTTCAAATGAGTGGGAAAAGAATGCGAAAAGCAGTAGTTTAAAGATTGCGATATTATTATTCACCAGTTTCTCTTCTTTTTTTTAATTAAGGAGTCGGAATTCAATTAATTAACTATTATTGTCAGCACGGTAACTGGATATTTTGCTCCCGGGTGCAATCGACTGTGGGCTCCCATCTTCTTCTCAATAATCAAAACATAAAATAACAATTATAACATAATTATAAATTGTAATTCGTATGATTTGTCCATAGAATGGATTAAGCGTTGTCACATTGGTTATCAACCCAGATTGAATAGCGGTTATTCAAGCAACCGTGTCAATCAATATTAGCACCCACAAATGCTCACTATCCAATGTATTTCAATACAAATGGAAATACGCACTATAAGCTCTTTACTACTTCGGAAGCTGGTTCTGTGACTTTAACTTCTCTCGCCTCATTCCTCTTACTGTACTGATTTCTGCGAATGGTTTGATGATTGTCTACAATGGCAAATTCAACTTTTGCAACTCTTGGCTAGAGGTTTTGTTAATATTTTTTACATGAAAAATATTTTCATAATAGAAGCTTCTTTATAAACTCCAAAAGGAAAACTGTTGTAAACAAAAAGGAAATCAAATTTCTTTATTTCTTATAACAATAACCATAATGAATATATATTTTTTAAATTTATTTTACTTAAATACGGTCAGTTACATTTAAAAAAATTTGGTTAAAAAGTGTGAATGTTTATTGTTTGAAAATCATAGAAATATATTTTGAAAAGTAGTGAGTTGATTAATATGAGCGGGGTACTGTATAATAGAATTTGTACATAATTTATTATTAATAATTATTGTTTTAATGAAATCAATTATCTACTTGCGTTGCAGTAATAAATGCATTTTTTGGTTATTATTTTCTTTGTTTTTTGAAGAAAGTTCTAAAGGCTCAAACTATATTTAATAGCTTTTAACTACTTCTTCCAAATTTAATTCTATGCGTTTTATATGTTTTCCTTTGCACTGAAATTTCTTTCACTTCAATCATAAGCCACATTTTGTAATTATAATAACGCGAGTGATAATTTTTTGTTTCTTTCATGATAGTACGCGTTTATACGCTGAAGCAAAATTTTTAAAAAATTATTTACGTTGTTAAAATTACAGAATGTGCCCTTCTGATGTCCGAAATATTAAACTTGTTTTATGCTAACTACGTAATTTTGAAAAACCTGTTTAACCGAAAACCAATATTATTCTAAAGAACATAAAACCGGTTAAATTTTGACCGAAATTAATTTCGGTTTCCTTCCCTGGTAATTATATATTATTAATTTTCCCTTTTTATAAATGGTTCTGTCACTATATTTAGAAAGAGTTTAAAGTTTATATTTTTGTTAATTTTCTTTTCAATAATGAATGATATCAACAATATAATTGTTTAGCGAAAATTTTTCTGATCTACATCTCCATATTTCCTATTTGGTTTCTATTAGCTCGCAATAATGAGGTTGGATAACTTTCCCCAAATATTCAACATTAATAACGCCGCATCCAACAAGAAACTGATTGTTTTCCACACATCCGAGTTAATACGCAAACTTGAATTTTGATTTCACATATAATTACAAACAAATATATTTTCCTTTCAGTCGAGAACATTTTGCGTCGGTTAGAATCAGCAAGAAGAGACAAGTTTTCAAAGATTTGTTAATTTTCATTTTTCTGTATTAAATAAACTGAAAATGCAAAAATTAAACCGCTTTTTAATTTTTAATTGGTGTAGTAAATAGTTAATAAATGAGGCACAAAACACAGAATTTGATAATCTCATCAAATTTCGTTAACAGATTCAATCGTCTTTGAGTCCTCTACTCCATATCTATAATATCATACTTTCGGGCTTTTTTAAATGTTTGGAAATCCCCAATCGTGTTCCGTCATTTATTTCCATCTGTCCACTTTGGAGTTAAGGTTTAGTTTCCTGACAATTTATGTTTAAGACGTTTTGGAATACAATTTATTTCTTTGGCATTCAACTTTACATTGACCTTCTGCAAGATCCTCTCACGCTCTTCGCCATGTAAGCACCTTATGTTTCCGTTCTAATTGCACCACCTTAGCACATGATATATAAGGCATCTGGTACAGCGGTGGGCCATTAACTTGTAGATTTTTTAACATTCTCAGTAAACTTTGCCACGAAAGTTGATTGCTGCACCATTGAAAATTTTAGATTTTGGACTTTGAATTTGTTTTATCACTGAACCAATTTTAATTATTGATTATTTTCTATGATTTTTCCAATGACTATTGTTTTCTTTGTTTTCAGAGAAAACAAACTATTGTTATTTTATTGATGATTATTTTATAATGATTATTTTTCTGATATTAAATTGAAATATTTTCGCATGAATCTTGATCAACGCCATTTAATATGATTTCTCGTCAATATAGGTTTGTACGATGTACAAACCTATGTTGACGAGAAATCATGTACAATGTACATATCAACTTTTTTGGCCCAAAATCATTTAAGAGGGATTGCAAATTAACTTCAAATGCATTTTATTCCAAAGCATTTAACACTGGAACTACAAACAGAGCAAACTGACTGATTTCACATTTTGTCGTTTAAATATATCAACACTTCATATAAATTGTTGTAAGGATTGATGATGATTTTTTTTAAATGACATTAAAATAATTAAAAAGACTTGATTTTTTGATTTAAGAGCATTAATTTCAAGGATATGCTTAATATAAACATAAATATTCCAATCAACTCTGGCAGTTCTAGTATTAAAAATATTCTTAAAGATACGCACAATATTAACTATTTGAAAATAATTAAAAATAAATAGCTGATTTAACTTCTGTGATTTGCTACTTCAAATGTAAATATTTCAATAATGAATGTATCAACAAATAGATGGAGTTACTATGGCTTCTCCTTTAGCACCAATGATAGTATCAATATTTTTGGATAGTTTCAAAAGGAAAATTTCGTCTTTACAATTTGAGAAACCCATTGTTTATAAACGACATGTGGATGATATTTTTCTTGTATTTGAAAATCAGAGGCATGTAGAGCCGTTTGTGCATTTTATGAACAGTTTACAATCGAACATTGGTTTCTTGAATTTATTAATTCAGTGCAGATTAACACTATGCAACAGAGATTTTTAGAAAACCAATTGATAGTGGTATTCCCCTGGATGATTTTGTGAATTTAAGTTTTAAGAGAAACATGGTGAAAGGATGAACCACTGCATTAATCTATATTTAATGATCTTTTATGACATTGTGATTACCTTGGCAGGTTATTAAGGCCAAGCAGCGTTTGAGGCCCTATTAAAAAAATAAATATTTTAGAAATGTTGAGTTAATGAAATTACTAGTGTAGCTCATATGAGTCTTCTTCAAAATGTCTCGAAATGACTGGTAGAATGCATTTAGTCGTATAATTACTTTTCTATGTGTGTGTGTGTTTTGTTGAAAGTTCAGTAAAAAAATTTACTAATTATTTTTCTTTTTATAATTTTTTTCAGGATAAACCAATAAGTTTTGTCCAGTGCTCATACTCAGCTTTCCAATGTTGTAATGAGTGTATAGGTCTGCCACTTTGTGTGTCTATGCTATATTTGTTGTAGATTTGTAAAATTAAAAAAATCACTTATTAATAATTTTTACCATTGCTATTAACTTTGATATGTCTTACATGCACTTTTAATAAACTTCTTGTTTGACTGAAACACTTTTTGTTTTCATTAGAATACGTCGATTCGAAATGCGTTTCGCACGAGAGGATATCCGCACGTTAATCTACTACAATTGAAAACGTGGATTAGTGCTTTCCCAGATTGCAAATGAAATAAATTTGACACTGGGGAAGGACACAATAAATGAGCGCACTTGTCGACCCTGGGTTGCAAACTTCAAGGAAGGAAACTTTGATGCTGAATACAAAGAGCGATGTGGGAGGCCCTCTCTTGATATCAACAACAAAATTCTAGCTCTTTTGGAGGAGCACAACAGTACTGTGGAAATGAGCGTGGAGTTTGGAGTTTTTCAGCAGACAATTCGAAATCATCTGCTTGCAATGTGTATGCGTTACCTGTGCATCCACTGGGTCCCTCACAAATTGTCTGAGCGACAAATGGCCAACCGTGAGAAAATATTCAACGTGCTGCTGTGCAAGTATGCTGCTACTGACTTCCTCAGTCAGCTCATTACAATGGACGAAGTCTGGATCTATTGGAGCAACGACGGAACCTATCACCACCGTTCGTGGAGAGGCGCAGGTGATGACCCTGATGTGGAAGTTCGCCGCACACTCACCCAGGAAACATTTCATGCCCGTCTTTTGGGACTGTAAAGGTGTGATTATGATGGATATTCTGCCACAGGGTACTACAATCACTGCGATGTTTACTGCGAACAGCTGTCCCGCCTGGTGAAGGCAATACAACAAAAATGATGCCGTCTTCTTGGTTGTGGGTTTCATCAAATTCATTATCTACACGACAATGCACGACGCCATAAAAAACGAACTGTTGAAAAGAATGATGTGATGTTTAAGAAGGATGACTACAGAAAGTGGAGTATGATGGAAATAGATAGATTTCATGTAGAGATGCAATGGGATTCAGGAACTTCAATCAGTGTGATGGACAGTAGAATACGGTTGAGTGGAGTACTTTCAAAAGAAGACGAGAAACCTCTCGGAAGTGGTAAAATCGTTGCTAATGGAACAAAAAATATCGAGAATCGAATGTTATTATTGTTAGAAAAATTCATCCAGATTTCATAGGAGTAGACACCATTAAAATATTTGGCATTGGGCTTAAGGAAGTCAAAAATATAATAACGCGTTAGTTAACAAGAGATTTACAGATTCCGATCGGTTAAATATTACGTTATTGACACTCAAGTTGGACAAGAATTCGAAGTTGGGCACTTTAATATCTAAGTTTAGCAACATTTTTATGGCATCCAGATTTGACTTAGGTCATACAAAAGTAATAACACATGAAATAAAGACTTCAAGTCCTCCAATTTTACAAAGCCCCAGAAGACAACCCATGCATTTAGAAGGCAAAGTTGAATAGTTAGTACAGAATTTATTAGTAGCTGGGGTCCGTGGAACACACCATTAGTGATAGTTGGAAAACCAGATGGCTCTATAAGAATGTGTCTAGATTTCAGGTTATTAAATTCGATTACAGAAAAGTTTTTATTTCCTTTGCCAGACATGCAATTATTATTGAATTGTTTAGGTAAGTCAAAGATATTTTCTTCCATTGACTTAAGACAGGCCTATTATCAAGTAGAGTTGAATGAAAATTCGCAAATCAAGACGGCATTTAGTACAAAAGAAGGACAATTCTGTTTCAATAGGTTACCATTTGGTTTGTCAACAGCTTCTGCCACTTTTCAGAAACTGATGAATCAGATATTGGAAGGATTAGTTTTCAAAGGAGTGGTTATGTACCATAATATGTGCTGAAAATCAGAAAATTCATGATAAACTCCTATTTGAAGTATTCACATGCAATAGAGATTCCGGGTTGAAAATAAATCCAGAAAATGTGCATTTAATAAAATAAACTTTTATTGGTCATACAGTGAGTGAAAAGGGAATTCAAACAAATAAAAGAAAGATTTCAGAAATTGAAAATGCAAATGAGCCAAAGAATTGAGATCATTCCTAGATTTAACAAATTATTACGAAGATTTATCAAGAATTATTCAATGATAGCGGCACCTCTGTACGCCGCAACGACAGTTAATGAAAAAATGATTGTTTGGACTAAAGAATGCAAGAAAAGATTAATCAATTTAAATAAACTCTTATGTGAAGCACCAAAATTAGAATATCCAAGGGCAGATCAGCTATTTATCATTGATACGGTCTCTAGTTTTGGAGCCATAGGTGTAGTGTATCTCAGATTAAGGAAGACGGCAACGAAGGAGTGATAGCGAATGGTTCAAGACATTTGACAAAGCATGAAATGGGATATTGTGTGACTAGAAAAGAGTTGTTGGCTCTTCACGAATTTATTGTACATTTTAGACAATATTTATATAGGAGAAGATTTGTAAGCAGAACGAATCACAAGGCATTGACATTTATGAATACAACAAAAAAACCAATAAGCCCACAATTTCAGACATGGATGGCAAATTTATCCGAATACTATTTTGCGTTAGAATGTAGAAAGGGAGAAATACATGGAAATTCTGATGGTATGTCTCGTTTAAATAATACCATATGCTCTCATTGTCTAATGGAACACAAAGATGCCAAAGAGGCGAAATGTAGAACTCGGTACATTAATAGTTTACAAGGAAGTTCAAATGTTATGAAAATTATTAAACAGAAGCAAAACGAAGACAGAGTTACTTCAGAAATCATATCACATCTTAATGGAAATGAGGCTCACATATCTTATGAAACAATCAGTTGCAGTATTTTCAAGTATTTGAATATATTACAGATATAAGATGACGTATTAATGATTAATACAGACGGAAAACTTGCAGTGGTTGTACCCGGCTCGTACGTGAAATCTTTAGTAAATTATTTTCATATTGAACTATGCCATCTGGGTATCAAGAAAACCTTATTTTATTTAAAGGACTTTTTCTTTTGGCCATCAATGAATCAGATTATTACAGAGTGTATTAATAAATGCAACATTTGTCCTAGTAGAAAGATTGATCAAGGAAGAACAAAAGAAATCTTATTGCCAAGAACAGTAAAACGATTTTTAGAACAGATAGTAGTAGATATGACATATATGGAGACAAAAGAAAGTAAGAAATACATGATAGTGATAATAGATCGTTTTAGTAAATTGGTCAGTTTATCAGCAGCAAGTACACAGGATGAAGCAACAATTTTGAATGCAATTATGAATAATTGGATTAATCTTTTTGGTAGACCTGAAAGCATTCTTACAGATAGAGAAAGAATTTTGGAAGGATCAATGTTTCGTGATTGAATGGAGAAATTTAGTATAAAACAAAAATTTAGTTCACCCTACCAACATCAATCGAATGGTTTAGCAGAGCTAATCATAAGAACAGTTCAGGACATGTTGGCAACATCATTGACAGAGATTAAAACAAAGAATAATTGGTGTAGATTGTTACCAAAGATTAAATTTAGTTTGAATGCTACAATATAAAACTCTACAAAATTCTCACCTTTTGGAATTGTATATGGCCGGAAAATTAATTTATATTCGGGAGTAGGACATATACAAAAATGCAGAGAAGAAATTGAGGATGAAACGAAAACTAATCTAGAAAAAGCAGATACAACCATGCAAAATAGAGATTTTGACAACCGGGGTACTCGAGTTGTCATGGTAGGAGAGAAAGTATTAATACGCTTGGAACCGCATAGACGAAAGAAGGAGGGAATTTAATATGAAGGACCTTAAAAAATTTTAAAATTCTTTTCGCCAAGACAAGTTGAATTACAATTTCCACACTGAATCAAATCAAGAAGAATCTAATGTCTGAAAAAGTACAAATAAAATAAAGAGGAGGAGTGATGTCCAATAATAAATATTAAAAAGATTGTTTTAATATTAAGAATTAAGTATACGTTTTTGATTTTAATATAATTTAGTAGAAATTATATTATGACTTTTGAAGTGATTGTAACTCCTATTATTTCCTTTTATTACATGTAATCTGCTGTAATATATTGTTTTAATCAACATGGCTAGCATCATATATGAAACTATATAAATTTAGTGATTATGTCTGATAGGCAACCATCAATTGAATTTGAGAAATAATTGCACAGATTACACATTCCTTTTTTGATATTGAATGTCTTTCGGATAATTATACTGTGAAATATTAGGAAAGAAATATCTTCTGTATTTTTTACGGGTATGCATTATAATCAGGGACTTTAAGAGGGAAAACGAAACTCAAAAGCCTTGTGAGGCCCTTCTAAATTTAATTTTAATTATTTCACTTTCTGCTCTTGAATCAGAAGTTTCCTATTAGGCTTTCATTGTGAAATCTCTCTCAATTTCATTACCATTACTACAAAGAAAATCCGTTATTTTCCATAACGGATTCGTGCTTTCTTTTCTTTTGTCTCTCATTTGTGCCACTTTCAAAATATCCTATTAATATTTAATGAATTACTAATAAAAACATTTTATAGAGTGTAAATAACTCATCAGAAATTTGCAAGTGCAACAAAGGATTGAAATGATTAATGTCAAATTCAAATCCATAAAGTAAAGGTGTCAAAAGTAGATCACTCGTAATTAAATGAAATCATCTACAAAAATGTTGTGAATACGTGACAAAGAATTTTTTAGCTAAAGTTTGAGACAGATCTGTAAACCAAGGTTCTATCACAATTTTATAAAAAATAATAATAGCATTTATTTATAAAAGTCTGCTTCATGGAATAAAAATGGTCCGCCCAGACAAAATCACATTAATGTTCTCAATATTGATTTCAGTGTCTTCAAATGTGATAAAGATATCATATCCTTCCTTCCTAAACTGTTGACTACCGAAACTTTTATGATTAATTTATCTGACTTTAAATCTGACAAACCAATAATTTTTGCCAGTAAAATTTTTATTTTTTCACCATTAATCTATTTTGATTTTCTATTTATTTTTACTCATTAACTATAAATCGATTTTTATTTATTTACTATGAATTTACAGTAAATAATAAACATTGATCTATATCTATAGTCAGACTATAAATTGTGTTATGATAATTTGGATTATATCTTAAAGACAAGCCCAACTTCCAAATATTCTTTAGAATCTTCCTATTTAGATAATGTTAGACGCAATTAAATTTAAATCTTCTTCTAACATTTATTTATTATCACAAAAATGTAAATTCAAAATTTTTCTCAAAATCTGAAAATCTAAACAAGATGTGGTAATTATTAATATTGATATAGCTATCGGTCACAAATATAATTAATTTTAATATATAAATTGAACATAAATAGTTGTTTCAACTATATAAGAAGGGGCGGGAGGGGGTCTTCACGAAAGAGACAAATGGGGACACTAGTGAGTGGGGTTCAAGAGCTTAGGTCATTCCCAGAAGCATTGCTCGTTTAAATATTATACATAATGGATTAATGATTTTATTTAAAAAATTTTATTATCTTTTTTATATACTATATATGGTAAGTAAGTAAGCGTATGTTTCATGTACCCTATTTTTCCCATTTGATCATTTTAATGATGTATGCATGTCTTTTCTCTATTTTTTAACCAATATTGTGTACTACTACATATAATGTTGAAATTAAAGTTAGCCTATATGCTTATAAATTATTTAAATTTCTTCTGAATATAAAGGATATCTATTTTTGGAGAAATGTCTCCAGGGGGTGCTCGTGAAAAGGGACAAGAAGGTGGGATCAAAATTTGCTAATGTTTTGGGGGACGTCCCTAAGCATTATTTCTTTTTTTTCCACATGGAAATTACAAAAAAAATAATAATAAATATAATAATAATAATAATAATATCATCAGATAAGTGAATAATAAAATAAGCCCTTGCTGCAAAGTAATTATTATATGATGAAAAAATTTTCTTTTTTTTAAATAATTCTCTTCAAAAAAATTAATTTTAGATGATTTGTTAATAATAGAAAATGTTTTCATCAATATAATAGCTTTACATCAAGGGCTTATTTTATTATTTACCGTTTAACCCAGATAAACCTACTGTCCTTTTAAAAGGACAGTAGGTAATCTGTTACAAATTAAAGTATTTCATTATATGAGAACATTATCTTTGATACAATTTTTGATTATTTCAACACTAGATGATATGGCAATGACAATGCATTTTTTTTATTAGTTGTCATTGGGCTTTTGTACCGATAGCACGTTTGAAAGTTGTAAAAATATTATCAAATATAAGAAAAAGTTGCAGGAATAACTGGGAATAATAAAAATAAAAATAATAATAATAATAATAATAATAATAAATGTAAGTTATTATTTATATACTTGTGTGTGTGTCAAGTAAAGTAGATGTTCTATTATAGACATTGACATAATGCTAACTATGGTTACGAATTGTAACAATAGACACAAAACGACATTCAATTATAAATGTATGAATAGTATCATAATTTATTATGCTTCAGTTCCTCTAATCTTCATTCCTATGAATTACCCTAAAAGAATCATCGAACATTTCATTATGAGATTCCATAACAATAGGAGAGACGTGTGCTGCTAAATATATCTCATTGTTTTTTGTTATTGAAAATTTGATAATAGCATTTGCTATAAATTTGGGGTTTTATTTTGTTGTCATTACTAATGACAACAAAATAAAACCTTAAATCTACAGCAAATGTTATTACTGATGTTTGGTTTTTTTTCTTGAGCCTAGCGTCAATGTAAAATTAAATAAATATAAATTAATTAATTTATTACTTTCCTTTTGTGATAAGGCACTATTTAAATCAGTAAAGGCCTTGAATCAGGGGAGGCACGATGATTTGTTTTCTAATTCTAAAAGTTTTATTTTACAATATAGAAAATTATTGTTTATATTCCAATGTTGTAAAATGAATACACGTGAAACAATATAATTTTGCAGCAATATGGTTTTATTTTGGGCAGCTGATCAAATTGTTAGTTTTGTCTATTTGATCACTCGTCTTTTTTTATTAAATTATATCTTCCCAAATACAAAGCTTTTGAAGTGGCAATGATACAATGGACAAGCTATTAATTGTGTTTTAATCTTTTTTGTAGTTTTCTATTTATCTATTAATTATATATATTTTTAAAATTCTTAATTTGTTTTTCACTTTATTTTATTAATCACTATGTCTGATTCTAATCAAAGAATATACGATACATTAAGTGATATTCTTTGATTAGAATCAGACATAGTGATTAATAAAATTAAGTTTTTCAAGTGGTTTTGGTAGTCTAATAGCTTGTTATCAGTTTCTGTGTGGAATTTGTAGTCCTCAGAAGTAAGATTGTATCTACCATGATTTCACGTGAAAGAAGGTTTCAAGATAAAGATTCGTCTTTTTTCTTGCTTTAAAACCAAACTTTACAACCTTAATTGATGTCCAGTGCGTCAGGATAAGTGTATAACGATGTTAACTTGACACTGTTTTTACACTTACCTGGCGCGAAGAGAAATCTGAGCGCCTCCCGGCTTAGTACTGATGAGAGTCATTAGCTCGAAACTAGTATACTATTGGGAATTGTACTGGATATCACTTAAAGTATCGTATATTGTTTTTCACTGTTTATCAAAAATTAAAGTCTTTTAGGTAAAGTGCATACTTCAAAAGTATTACTCAGTCGAAAACCCTTTAAGGACTCATAAATTCAAATTGAAATTTCAGTCACAATAATTAGTGAAATGTCTATTTTAGAAAATTTAACTTTTTGTTCTGAAAATTAAAATTTCATTTAAAAACTACATAAAATATGCTCGGTAGACCCTGAGATGTTGATCATTGCAAACGATGATTAAGTGATTAAAGGAAACCACAAATTTACGACACAGCTTTTACCTTATGCCTGTCTTCAAATTTTAATAATAAATTATAAAGATTTCAGCGTTTGATTTTCACATTTTCACAAACTTTTATTTAGTTTCACTTCAAACTTTTTTCTTAATTTCAAATTTTAAAAATTTTATTATAAAATCTTTTATGTTTATTTATGCTGTGGATAAACTAAATAAATTATTTGTATTAAGTAATTTTACATTTATTTTATCCAAAAACTTGTGATTTGAAATATTTAATCAAATAAAATATTCGTTGAAACTATTTTTGGTTAATAAAATAAAATTTTATTTTTATTTTTTATTCTTGCTTAATATTTTTTGCTCATTTTGTTTTCAGGTTTGTGATTTTCAAAATTCTGAAGTTTTTCATATTCTGATTTGTTTGCCAATAATTTGATTTTATTTGTTTCAAGAATTATTTCATCTACAAGTAATTAGAAAGCTAGTAAGCAGATATTTATAAATACTAAATTTTATATCAAAAGTTTAATTTATTCTCTTGTCTATGTTGTGTAATTATTACGCATTGCTTCTAATAATTTTAATATATCTATAAATATAACAAATACTGAGTTCAGAATTTAGGTATTTCTCAGTATTACATTTACGAGTCGAACAAAATAATAATAGTAATAATAATATGAACTCATTAGAGGTATTTTGTCTAAAATCCGAATTCGGAGAGAAATAACAGAACTATAAGAAAATGTTTTATTAGAGATTTTAACTAGAAATAAGCAGCGAAATGGTACAATAAGTTCCATAAACATAAAGATGTGTTTGACATGTATACTAATTATTATCGAAATTTTTTCATTTTTCAGCAATTAAATTTTAATTATTATTACTGTTGGCTTCGATTATATGATTAACTAATGAATAAATAATATTTGTATTTTTTTACTAATAAGATAATATTTCTATTATTCGTATTGTAAATCACTTAGTTTTGCATGTGTTTCAAATATACAGCGCCGTAGTGTGTGAATTCTTTTCTCACACTTAAGAAAAGTTTAAACGCAATTATGTCTTTTTATCATCTCTTTATAAAGTTGTGAAAAACTGTGGCATGTTGCCTTTTTTGTTTTATGTAACTCTTATCTATTTGCTCTTCCAACCAAAATAGCCTTTTTTGTGAGTAACCATTTTGCAAGGGAAAAAATATGACTCGGCCATTTTAGACACAACAAATTCACTCAAGGGAATATTCTGACTTCTTTCTTGGCAAAATAGGGCAAATTCGATGCCAAAATGATCTGGCTTATTTGACATGTATTAAGTAAAGGGACACCTGGGTTTAGTTGTGAATAATTCCTCATTGACAGATATGTTTGACTCACATCCGACAAAATAGGTATATCGCGAACGAATATATGGAAGTAAGGAGTAAGGAGGGTATTATTTGTATACATTTCATATTTTAATTGAAAACCAGCATGTTTTTTAGAATCATTTCTATATACATAGCAATAAAATCATAAATGAGTGAAATTGATATGCTCCGTCAATCTAGTTTTAATTAACTATTGAGTAATTTTTCTATTTTTCTGCGTTAAGGGAAATACTTTTATTTGAGAAACCTCCTGATTCCTGTGTCGTGATTTTGATTTTAAATCCTTTATTATTCAATAATAATAATAATAATAATAATAATAATAATAATTATATTTTTAAGTGTGTTAAGTTTTTTAAATTAATTTTTCTTGTGTCATTGATATGAATGTCTTCTGTTTATTATTATTTTTTATAGTTATTATTATTAATCTGATATCAAGAATGATGTATATTTTTATCATTGATATATTTTTTATTGTTTCACTACTAAACCGTTCTTCACGTCTGATCGACTATCTAGCTTGACATTCGATTTTTGTCTTATGTATGATCCGTTCACTTAAATGATAAATCATCGACTAGAAATTGGGATATTTATAAATAATTAAGTTGTTTATGTCGCTATAAATAAAATACCGTACTTTTAATAATAATAATAATAATAATAATAATTTTAATAATTATTATTATAATGCTTTGTGATAAATCGTCTGTTGTAGAAAAATTTAATAAAAAACATAAATAAAATTGAGATGATTTTGTTCCGGTATTTTGCATCTTGAAATAGTTTTAAATGTTTAAAATTTAGAAAAATATTATAATATAATTTCTTTTAAGACCCACTCAAAATATTATAAAATAATATACTGAGTCTATATCGTTCTAAATTCAATTGTACACCGACTGAGATACCGACATATGAATTCAAATATTGCAGTTAGAGGCCTGAAAGTGTTTTTAATTTAAACAAAAATAAAATGTTGATAGTCTCTTCTATTGAAATAGGGACTTTACTAGAACCAAATACGCGCCCACTTTTATTTAGGTTTTGAATGTTTTTTATAACACGGTTTTGGTTTCAAATATTGCTCGTATGCAATGTTCACATTTGAATTTCTCATAAATTTTGCTTTACTCGGATTTCATATAGCAAGGTGCCATTCTACCTTGTAGGATGAGGGTTACCTTGTAACTCGCTAACTTATACTGTCATTAAATGAACAATTCATTCATTCTGAATTAATAACAAAAATCCACTTATACGTTTATACAAAAATTTTCAAGGTCTTTCCTTTTTTCAAAATTATAAATGTTCTTAATCATCTTACTCGGTTTGCCAAATAAGTACTTAGACTCGACAAGAAATAAGCAAACAATTTTATTCAAACTTTCAGCAATAAACAAGCAGCATGTAAAGGTTTATTTCTCAATATACGTTCCAGCCGACTTAAATTTCGCCATCGTTATACCAAATCTAAAAATGTATTCAGCAAATCTGTAAAAACAAAAAAACTGCTATTTCTTCCAGAAACCACCGATTTCTCGCAGTTTTGAGATTTTTAGGAATTTTATTTGTAATAACTTAGATTGAATAATTAAATGAAAATCACCGATAATAATTAAGAACAATGTGCTTCATGATATAAACGTACTTTTAAAAGCTTCGTGTCGTATATGCTTGCGTCTTGCCATCGAAATTTAGCGGTCGTATATAATCGGTGCCGTAACTAGCTTCTTCAGTTTTTTATGGACTCGACACTTTTTTTGAGAAAATTTAATAATAGTGCAAATATAATATTAAAAATGTGATTTAATAAATAACCACTAGCGTTTTTACTGTCAATTTTGGACACGCTTCGGTGGGACATTGGCGATCATTATATTTACTTGTCAAATTATACATGCTAGTTCATGACACCGGCTGTTTCTAATATCTCAATACTTTTTTTATCACAAAAATTTCGCTTATATTTTGACTACAAACTCACGATAAATCCCTGCATTAAATGGTTAAAAAATAAATTATGCCAATTTTGAGTTCCTTATTATAACAATCCCAGATAGCAACAAAATCTTACAGATTGAGAATATAAGAGCAGGTTAGTTTTCAAGGTTGTGTGAGGTTATATATACTTTTTCTATTTCTGTGTCTCCCTTTAGGTTTATATTTTATGAGGTTGATGTAAGAAAATTAAATTCAGTTCCAACTCTGAGCACTGTGTATGCCCACCTGGCTAGTTACGACCATGTTTCCAGTTATGAAAATACATAAAGTACCCACTGGTTTCATAGCAGTGAAAAAGAATATTCAGGTTCAATTTAAGAAAATGTAGTGCACCTATAGACTAGTGATAAAATGTGCTATTGACGTATTGTGCTGATATATTCTGGTCCAATTCGAACATTATCATCGTACGATTTTCAATTTTGAGGAGGCTTGGACTGATGGCAATGATTCAGCATCATAAATGAAATGTTATCACGAACCAACCTGTTGCTTATCATTCCACCAACATCGGATGACTAGTGATTCACGATCGTAGGCGACGGTTTTGCACAGATTCTGCACACTTTTGCTATTGATTTGCACAACTGATAATCTCATGCAATTTCTATCACAATCTCCGTGAATATTTGTACTAATAAATTGCCGTCTCGCAATTTCAACGCATGGGATAGGCAAAATTAATTTTTTGAGCTTTCAAATATTTTTAGAGGTATTAGACACGGTTAATTTGTTATCAAATTTGGGATACCAATGTTTGACCAGAAAATTGACCAGCTCAAATATAATGAATGGTCTTCATCAAGTCAAAATTTCAAGAAAAATTGAATTTTATTGAATGTGCCCTTTCATACCTAGAATATTCTGGGAACTGCTCAAAGGTTTTAACGAACACAAAAGTTCAGCGGAACACATTTAATAAACCCTTCATTAAGACAACCAGTGGAGAAAGAACACCTTATTTATCGTACTCCATTTATTTTTGTGTGATTAACTGTACGTTCCATCTCACATCTAATACGCTTTAAACCTTTATCATTAGGTCTTTTATTGGTATTATATCGTTATTATCAGAATAAATATTAATAAATAATAAAAGTATATATTAATTTAAATTTTTTTTAAATTTAGTTTTACAAATTGTTTGTTTAAATTAACATTATAATATTGTTTTGTTGAAATAGTAACAAAATTGAATTATGATTTATAATTAAAATTATTAAAATAAAAAAAATTTTTAAAATTCATAAAATTTGCATAATTGGTTTAACCCTTAAATGCATGACTTAATTTTTTTCGTTTTTTTTAATTTGACGCTTTGTAATAAAAAATAACCTATAGCTGCTATATTCACGCTGGTCACATCATGCGCATGCGCAGAACTATGTAGCCTGTCCACTGTAACATGTATTGCATCAATATTTTATTTCTGTGCAATGTATGAGCTTCAATATTGGTATGTTGCCAAATGGCAACACGATGCATTTAAGGGTTAAATAACATAGTTTTTACTGTCATACCTGCTGATGACAGGAAAATTGTCGAAATATATCGTAAAAAGTGTTTTTGAATGATGCTTTCTTGGGATATTTTTTGAATTTCATTTATCCTCGTTTCTTTAAAACTATCGATCAATATTTTCTTTTATATTTAACGTGAATTTTCTGCAGTTTTCAAGTTAATAATAATAATAATAATAATAATAATAATAATAATAATAATATAATACAGTGTAGAAAGTACTTTTACTTTTTTATTTGTTTTCATTGTCATTAAAAAACTTTGGGCAACGACCGGTTAATAATGCTTACAATAAGTGGGTAATTTTCAGTAGCACTTTTAATAATTATTTTCATAATACACTGACGGACAGTGTCAGATATGCTTTTGATTGACACTTTGGTTCGAAAAGGTAAATTGACTATATTTTGTGTATCTAGGCTGAGTGACGACCTTTTAGCAGTTGAGTTAACTCTGTCAATGAGATGTTTACTGTTAAATGCATTGTAAATATAAATATTTTATTTGCTTTTTACCTGTTATAGAAATCTCTCAGATTGATGGTGATTTGGGGATGTTGTGTGACTTATTTCATATTTTCGCCTCTAATCAGATGCCCAGCATACATTGGGCCCTTTGCACTGGTGATTATATTGTTGACTTACCTACTCAATCCTTTACCGTTGTTCAATCATAAAAGTCGTCGTTGGCTCCTAATTGTTATGGTTAGTTTATTATATTTATCTTAATGTATGTATGTTAAATAGCCGGTAAATTATTTTGGTTTTCTAAACCCATTTAATTTTTCTATTTTACGTGGTTGGAATAGCAGATGAACAATGTTTATTTAGTAGTAAATTCAGTCAAAATAGAACTTACGTACATTTACTCTGGGTTACCGATTGGTACTTTAGTGTAAGACTGATGATGGATATCGCAGCTACCACTGATAAACTATCACAATAAATTAGTGGTACACAAATCTTTTTGTTCACGGCACAAAATAATATAAAAATATGTCAAGACACAAAAGTCTAAAATTTCAAAGACTCAATTTCAAAATTCGAGGAAATAAATTGTTATTTTTATCAAATGTTAATTCTTGACAAATTTAGAAATAAATATTTTTATTACTGAATAGTAGTCGAACGAAAAATTTCTGTGTGGCACAGGTTGCGTACCACTGCAATAAATAGTTGAATTTTTAATAGATCTGAGTCGGATTTGCATTTTATATAATATACAAAATATAATATTCTAGTACAAAAGCAAAATCTGTTTTATTTTTATTTTTAACTAGCTTTCATTAAATTTTCTTGAGAGTAGTAAAATTGAAACATTACAATTCTTAAAAATGTTAAAATTGAGCTTAACCCCTCCAGACCTGATTATTTTTATAGATATAAATATGTGTATTAAAAAACTGCGTAGGAAAAAGCACGCATTCGTTTTTCGTTTGTTTCTCCATGTCCTCTATGTCTCTAGCTTTCTTTCTCTCTACAAATGTGATTTTGTATTTGAAAAAAAGAAAAACAGAATAGTAGCGTGTGTTGTGTTGTGTTCTGTGCTAAAGCCGTTCGGAATACGGGGAATCCCCGTCGCGTAGCACTCGCATCGGTATTTAAACGTAGGTACGATAAACGAGAATCGGTCTCTTTGCAATCTGTTACTCAATTCAAAATTCGATCGCATTTGATTTAGAAAATAAAACGCAAGCAACATATCGTCGGAGAGGGCTGCAATATCGGTGTTTGCCATAGGCGCCATTTACCATAGGTAAGCCACTGCCTGATTTGCATAATTATGTTCATCATTTTTTTTTAATAATACATATAAGAATATCAAATAAGTAAATAGTAACATTTTCGATTATCTTCAAAAAACATAAATTGAAGATGATTATTTGTTAATCTAAAATGTTTTCATCAATATAATAATTACTTCGCAGCAAGGGCTAATTTCATTATTTAATTATCTGATATTTTAATTTATACTACTATCAAGGAATCACCGTTTTATAAATATAAGAATCAAAATAAATATTTTTGTTTTCATTGCACCTAATTGAAACCAAAATATACTAAAAAAATATTTTTTATCCCAAGCAAAAATAAGTCATGTCTGAAGGGATTAAGCCAAAAAGGTTTTATAAAACTGCGCCTAGTGAGATTGAGATGTTTCATGGAATCTAGAGTAGGGCAGAGGCCCGTCTGCTTGGTCGAGTTTCATAAACGGAACAGAAACTATAAAATACGTAAATAGTTGGTTTTGCCAGATAAAATAAAAATGTTTTTAACACCTATGGACTCCTGATCCTCTAAATTTCTCCTGGCCTTGACTGTTTTGCAACACCGTTATCAATGAAATCTTTATTTAACTTAGTTTACACTCAAAATCTTATTGGAAAACTATCCGAAATGAATTCGAATAAATAAACAAATATTATTAGCAACAATTTTTGATTTTAAAAATAGAGTTCTAAATATTTTTGTGTACTCTGTTTATTTATATATGCATTTTGGTTGAGTTTGATATTCATTGACTGTAGCAAAGAATAGTCCTCGCTCCATTTTACACAGTGAAATTCGCTGATTTCTGGGTGGCCGATCAGCTGAACAGTCTTTCATTTTTATTTGTTGATTTGGGCTATTTTGTATGTTTTTTCGGATTCAATATCCAATGGAATAATGGCTTTAAAACGACGGCCGATCTGGTGTCCTATACCGATGATTACATTTTTAATGCAGCTCAAGGATCTCTCAATATCAACAGCACTGTCTCAATAATCGGTGAGTTAGGTTTTTGTCCAATATTTCCCCATAAACCATTTGCTATTTTCGTTCTAGATAATCAGATTTGCAATTCGTTGTGGTTTGGTATCAATCCTCTGTTGAGAGCCCTACCTGCTTGGTTTCGGTTTGCCCAATGTCTCAGGAGATATTATGATAACTATCCCAAAACTCATGAGCTCTTCCCTCATATTGTCAATGCTGGGAAATATCTTTCGGGAATAATTGTCGTAATAGTGTCAGTATTCTATGCTCAATATCATCAAAGTATGCACTTTAATATCAATTCAAATATTATAGTATCCAAAAATTGCTAGATTGTATTCTTGATGCAATGTCGTAGTTTGTTGATTCAGCTTCACCATTGTTGACTCCGGTAGTCAATGATATTTACAATTTTGTTTACTCGTTTCTGATTGGCCCATTTAAAATTTGATTGTTTTCTGACATTACAAGCACTATTTTCAGAAAATCATTACAAATCAGTGCATTTTTTGCAATAATTAATGACGTGATTTAATTTCCGCTAAGGATTATGGTGGATAGATTTGTTTGGCTGGGGGCGGGTGAGTGAAAAAGAATCAATAAGAATAATGTATATAAAATGCAGAAATTTGTCTAAGTAACCCTTTGGATGTCTAATACGACATTGATAAGTACAAGTCAAAATTTAAAATAAAATTAATTTAAATTAAAATTATTATTTAAATGAGCAATTTCATAACAGGGAAAGTCTAACCCAATCGAATGTCTCAAAATCTGGCCTAGAAAGCTGATGTCTGAATGAATGTTTCAAACTCTTGTTTAAATTTATTATAGAATTTAGAATTTAAACTATACTAAACAAATATAATCTTGATATTATGAAATTTAGTAATTTTCTTTACTTAATCATAATCTTTTATTTAGTTTCACTTCAAACTTGTTTGTTTATCAATTTCAAATTTTTAAAAATTTGATTATAAAAATTTTTTTCTAGTTTATTTATATTAAATAATCTTACAATTATTTTATGCAATAATTTTTGATAGATTGAAATATTTTTTATCAATTAAAAAAACCGATAAAATGATTTTTTGTATATTGACTTTTATTTAAAATTTTTTACAAAATTTAAAAAAATCAAGAAAAAAAACAATGAAAAAATTAACTTACTTTCAAAATTAAAAAATAAAAAAAATAACTTAAAAAAAACTGTAATATATTAATAAAAATCATTTAATTCTTTTAATTGTTCTATAAAAGATTCAAAATTTTTACCAAACCTTTGTCTCCACATAAATTCAACCAAATGCTCATTGAGATTACCTCTATGAATACCGTAACGAGCTCATGCTTCTGTTTGACCTTCTACCAAATACTTTCAATATGATTAGTAGTTGCAAATGTATCAGGATCAACAAACCAAACATCATGATTAAGTGTAAGATGGAGATAACATATAACGACCTGAAAATTTGTTTTACAGTTTTTTAATATCACAAAAAATAAAATATGTAAATAAAACACAAGTTTCTTAGTTAAAAAATGTTAATTTTCAATTTAATTAACGATTTTACATTTTTTCACTTTTTTATAACTTTTTTTTAAAAATAACATTACTGGTGTTTGAAAATTTAATTTTTTTCTTAAATTTGTAGCCAGAAATTCAGAAACTGCAAATTTTTTTTTGTAAAAAATTTTATGTGGGTCAAACTGCATAAGTGCTAAACTTTTATAAAATAAAACTTTGGAAAAATAGCACCTGAATAAACTCTTCTCAATTTCATTTAATATTTTTTGCCCACTTTGTTTTCAGGTTTGTAATTTTGAAAATTCGAAAATAGATTTTTTATATTCTGACTTGTTTATATTTCAAATTTTGAAAATTACTCTAAACTTTCAAGTAGAGGATTTGAGATCTGGAAAATTTTTCTTACATTGGAAAATCGATGAATCACTTTAACAAAACCTGAGGACTCATTGCTTATGAGATTATATGTTCAATGAGAAATAAGAGAATAAGTTGTTAGCAATTAGAAAATGTCCTAATTTGGATGAAGTTGTATGTTTTTTACCGAACCCTTAGCCCAGCTGAAAATAAATGACTTGAAAGGGCTAAATATAATATTTCTTTGTTTATTATCTTAAAATGTTTTATCATATTTGTTCGGTAATAATTTGTTGGGGGTCTTGTAAATAGAATTAACCCCATTTAGACTAACAAAGAAACAAGTGAAGCTGCTGAGGCCCAGCATGCTGCTCAAGTTACTGAAGGATCTGAAGCTGACAAAAGAACTAGTATCTAAATAAGCTGCAGCATCTTAATAACTTTTAATGCTAAAATTTGTTATTTTTGCGAAAGAAAAAACTTTAATGTAAATTGTGAAATATTTTAGAAATGGTTGTGTAAAACAATGTTATGTAGTTTAAATACGTTATATAAATAATGGAGTTGATAAATGTACTTTTAGATTAAAAATTGGTGTTTAAATTTCTGGAATATAAACAAGGTTTTTTTGAAGGTGTTAGCTTTTTAAAGTAATATGTAAAGGATTAGATTTAAAAAACAATAAAATTTTTGCACCAGAATATCAATTGATAGTTTTGAAGAATTTTTAATATAAAATGAAGAAGTGTATTTAAGAATTCCAAGACTTCATCAAATTTAGTTTGAAATCATAGGCGGAACCCTGTTAAATTTAGGCCCCTCATGGGTCCGCGGACCACATTTTGTGAACCCCTGATCTATAACTATCAAGTTACTTAGTATTAAAACGTTTAAATCTATTATATTAATCAATTTATTTGTGAACCGGTGAATCAAATCTAATATAACGTTATCTAACATAGGAATATATATATATATATATATATATATATATATATATATATATATATATATAATTTAAAGATAACGCCAATAAAAAACTTTTCGTACGATATATTTCGATGGCATAACAATCATCTTCAGGTACTCAAAACCAACTAAAAATATTATGAATTAACATTTAATTTAAACAAATTATTTTTTATTAATTTAATTTTGTAATAAATAAATATATTCAAATAACTTTTAATTAATTTAAAATTTCAATTATTTTAATAATATTAAAAAGTTGTTTTTTATTTTTAAAAAACAATACATAAACATGATTTAACATACGTAAACTATTTAAAAACATTCAAAACATTCGTAGTCACAGCAATTTGCACATTAATCTTTGGATCCTATAACCTTATCAACAATGCTTCACATATCACGCGTTCCCAATAATTATTAAAACTTTTCAACAAAATTCTAAAATCAGACATTCCTATTTCACTTTTACAGCCTCTATTGTGTTCACTAATATTGGTCAAACCCTTCAATCGACAATGCTCTAGAACTCGAGTACAGAGATGACGGGAAGTCTCTCCAATGTATGTGGCATTACACCCATTACATGTAAATTGATAAACGAGATCAGAACACAATCCTACCGGAGTTTTTGATTTATTAATAAACATATTGCGTACCTTACACGAATTAGAGACGATCTTATATTCTAAATTTCCAATCTGTTTACTTAACTTCCTTTTATAATTTGTAAAACCTTCAGAGTACGGCAATACTAACACATATTTAGGCTCAATTTTTTTATATCCATTTTTAATATTATTTAGATCAACACTCAATTCACACCCATTTGACAAATTACACTCAGACTTTCCAAAACATGGATCCTTAGGATTTTTAATCAATTTATCAACAGTCTCTTTTATCATAAACAATAAAAATGATTTAGAATATCCATTCTTTATCAACAACTCATCACTTTTTACCGAATTAGCAAAAGTATAAGATAAAGACCATGAACGATAAATCAATCCTTTCACCATATTTCTCTTATACTTAAATTCACAAATGCTTTCTGGAGAAGTATAAAGACCAGTATCAGTTGGTTTTCTATAAATCTCTGTCTCATACTGTTTATCTTTGCGTTGAATTAACAAATCTAAAAACGCAATTGATGACTTTCTCTCCGTTTCACATGTGAATACAATGTTTTTATGTAAACTGTTCATAAAATGCAAAAACGGTTCTACATGTTTCTGGTTTTCAAATATAAGAAAAATATCATCCACATACCTTTTATAAACAAAAGGTTTTTCAAATTAGAAAGAAGCAATTTTCTTTACCAAACTAGCCAAAAATATTGATGCCATTGTTGGTACTAAAGAGGAACCCATAACGAATCCATTTATTTGTTGATACCATTCATTATTGAAAAGAAAATTGACATTTGAAGTAGCAAATTCAAGAAGTTTACGAAATGTGATGTTCAGAATCATTTTCATCCCACAGCATAAGTCAATTTTATTAACCAGTGGTACATTCGTAAACAAACTACAAACATTTAACGAAACCATAACATCATTCATACTTCGTTTTTGTAACTTTGCAAAACAAGACACAAACTCAAATCTATCCTTACATTCAAACTCTGATCGCATTAACGGTTTTAATAATCCATCTAAAAGCTTTGCTATTTTATACTGGGCAGTACCAACCATCAACAAAACTGGTCTCATAGGTACACCATCTTTATGGATTTTTGGCAGCCCATATAGTTTAGCTGGCTGCGATCCTATTGGACGAATAGGCTTACCTACCTCTTCATTAATAAGCTTCTTCTCAATAAAACCATTTAACATTTTTTGTACAAACTTTTCATCCTTAAGAGGAGGCAATTTTCCATTCTTCCAACCCTTTGGCAATTTCACAAACTGAGGAGAATTTAACAAATCATTCAACTTATTTACATACACATCATGGTCAAGAATAACTATCCAATTTTCTTTGTCAAACTTACAGATATTTATATTTTTTTAGCTAAGAGACTGTTGATAAATTGATTAAAAATCCTAAGGATCCATGTTTTGGAAAGTCTGAGTGTAATTTGTCAAATGGGTGTGAATTGAGTGTTGATCTAAATAATATTAAAAATGGATATAAAAAAATTGAGCCTAAATATGTGTTAGTATTGCCGTACTCTGAAGATTTTACAAATTATAAAAGGAAGTTAAGTAAACAGATGGGAAATTTAGAATATAAGATCGTCTCTAATTCGTGTAAGGTACGCAATATGTTTATTAATAAATCAAAAACTCCGTTTGGATTGTGTTCTGACTACGTATGTTTTGAATGTTTTTAAATAGTTTACGTATGTTAAATCATGTTTATGTATTGTTTTTTAAAAATAAAAAAAAACTTTTTAATATTATTAAAATAATTGAAATTTTAAATTACATTAATTTTTTTTAAAAAGTTATAATATAAATGAAATTTTAAATTAATTAAAAGTTATTTGAATATATTTTATAAATATTTATTTATTATAAAATTAAATTAATAAAAAATAATTTGTTTAAATTAAATGTTAATTCATAATATTTTTAGTTGGTTTTGAGTACCTGAAGATGATAGTTATGCTATCGAAATATATCGTACGAAAAGTTTTTTATTGGCATTATCTTTTAATTAAATCGTTGCCAAATTTATTTAATTATTTATATATTTTACAAAATTTACCTTATTGATTCCATAAAACAAAACAATAAATTTCTATCATTCAAAAATTTTACAACTCAAATAATAAAAATTTTAACAGTTAAATAAATCAATTTCGAAACTCATAAATTATCATTGCTTCGCAAGCGACGAAATTGACCGCCCTGTGTTATTAAATTTAAAAATAACATTTTAAGGTAAGATATCACTTTCGGCTTTGCTGATAGCTTGTATTATTAATTCGGTGTACACTTGCGGCTGGGATGTGCTCATGGATTGGGGTTTGTTTGACAGGAATGCTCAGGAAGACAAAATACTTCGCGATGAACTAGTCTATCAGTATCGAATTTATTACTATCTTGCAATTATTGAGAACGTCATAGGACGTTTGATGTGGGTTATTCTTGTGGTTTTATACAAATTCCCACCGAAAGATAGAGATATGATTGTCAGTGTGGTTATGTTCGTGGAGGTTGTGAGGTATTGGTCATTTATCTGTTCGCTTCAAATTCATCCAAATATTTAGACGATTCATTTGGAACTTTTTCCGACTTGAAAATGAACATTTGAATAATGTCGGTGAATTCCGTGCTGTCAGGGATATCTTTATTGCTCCGATCAAACCTTTCTTTGGAACTGAAGCATCTGAAATCAAACTGAATGCAATTAATAAATTACAAAACAGTTCAGCTTTGTCCGCAATTGACCAATATTGTGATGTAGATGTGAGTGAATTTTATTTATGCTACTTTAAATGATTATTACAGAAATTTACACCTATTTAAATTTATATATATTATTAATCACTGTCTGATTCTATACAGGGTGTTCGGGATAAATTTGACATATTTATAATTGATTATGTTTTATAATATTAATTGATTATTATTAACCCACACTACTCATCCTTTAAAAGTTTGGACCCTTCTTAATTAATATACAAGATGTCAGAGAGGAAGAATGACTGGAGCCCACCTGAATCATGGAAGAGAATAACTTGCATAATGATGATTCGTGCCGGCCATTAAAATAAGGATATTATGACTGCTGCCCAATGCTCACTGAACACAGTAAAACAATCAGGCATGAACTAGAGGCTTTCAATGGTGACTATGAGGCTGTAGTAAGAAGAAAGATCTATAACAGACGATCTGATTGCGTTCGTACAGCAGAATTCCTCAAAGATCTGCAGGAAAAGGTGTTGAAGAACCCTGGCATTGGAATTCGGGCTTTGTCACGTGAAATGAATGTTTCATCCTCCACTATGAAGCTTGTTCCAGGTTCCGAAACAGGATTGAAGCTGTGATCGATGCTAATAGTGGTTATTTTGAGTGAAACTTGTTGATATTATTGTGATTTCTGCGCCTGTTTTTTTCTTCAATTCATTAAATTTTGTAGTTACAAAGAAGATTTTCTTTTTACTTACGAAATTGCCAAATTTATTTCGAACACCCTGTACATTAGGTGTTATCCAGTATATTTCCCAATAGTGTCAAGTTAATATATATAAAGAAATATGGAAATTTATTTGGATATCAAGAGCAAAATAAGACATTTTATAAAATATTAAAACTTTTCAACGATTAAATTCACTTTTTGATAAATTTTTAAAAATACTTTTTTAATTTTGGTTTCAATAATATTATGTTGCTAAATAAGGAATGTCATTTTCTTATCAACGATGCATCAAACAGTTTAGAATTGGGAAGGAGAACTTTGAAGATTAAGTGCATGGTAACCGACTATCAGCCCTTGACAACAACAAATTAAAGGCATTAGTTGAAGCCGATTCATGTACAACATCCAAAGCGCTTGCTAAAGAATTTGCTGTAATATTGATACACCCAGTAGTTCTGAAACATCTCAAAGCATAAGGATAAACTAAAAACTAGACAAATGAGTCCTGTTCAAATTGCAAGCAAACAAATTGCCGTCATGAAGTGTCGTCGGTGATGCTTATTCGTAACAGAAGCAACCCGTTTCTCAACCGCAGTATAAAATTTGATGGGAAATTGATCCTGTACAACAACCGACGACTATAGGCTCAGTAGTTGGATAAAAATGAAGCGTCAATACATTTTTCAAAACAGAAATTGCATCAAAAAACGTAATGTTGACCGTTTGGTCGTCACTAGTCGATCTGATTAGAACCTCAGTGTATTTGACTAGCTTTAGTCTTTGAAAAGAATCCAATACTTCTATAACGCTCGTCCACACGCCTCAAAGGTTACCCTGCAAAAATGGAACGAGCTTAGATACGTAACTTTGCCTTGTCCACTTTTTACGCCAGACCTTGTGCAAACCGATTTTTATTACTTCAGACATCTGAGCAACTTCTTACTCAAGAAACACTATAAAAACCAAGGTGATGCTAAAATGGCCTCCAACGAGTTCTTCGACTCTATAACTCCCGATTTTTATGTAGCTGGAACATAATTGTTTCTTGATAGCAAAAATACTTAGATAATAACGGATTTTATTTTAATTAATAAACTTTATTATGAGTTAAAAAGTTATTTTCTTTTAAAGTCATCCAGTAAAAACCGACATTTCTTATTTACCAATCTAATATAATAATGTATTTTAATTATTTGATACGATGATGATTTTTATTTGAATAATAATTACTAGGATCAGAAATATTTTAATTATTAATAATAATTATTATTATTAAAATAATCACACAACTTTTGCGTTAAATTCAATAAAATAAAGTGCCAATCCAAAATATATATATTATAATACAATATATTTCGATACACTCACTGTCATCGTCAGGTAGATTCGAACTTGAAACTATATATCAATTTAAACTGATTTATTCAAACAAATTTCTTTATTGATCTTTTATATTTAAAAAATATAAAAAAAATTCTGTTATATAAATCTCAATTTTAAAAAATTTATTTTATTAAATTTTATTAAATCGAAATTTAACAAAATTTTAATAAACCTTCAATAAAATATTTCAAAATTTAAAACAAAAACATTTTACATTTACATGGATGCCCGTCATTTCCGTTCTCAAGTTCTTGATCACAGTCGACTCATGGAATTGATTGATATTTGTAAACGCTATTTTGTGCTGCGTAATGAAAATAAATGTAAAATATTTTTGTTTAAGAATTTTAGAAATATTTTATTGAAGGCTTATTAAATTTTGATTTTATAAAATTTAATAAAATTAAATATTTTAAAAATTAAATTTATAAAGCAGAATTTATAATTATTAATATAATATATTTTTAAAAATATAAAACATATAATTTTAAGTTTGAATCTACCTGACGATGACAGTGAGTCTGTTGAAATATTTAGTAGTATAATATATATGTTGGATTGGCTCCTTCTTTTACATAGTTATTATTATTATTATTATTATTATTATTATTATTATTATTATTATTATTAAAGAGAACACCAATCCAAAATATGTATTCAGCTACAATATATTTCGATTGATTAACAGTCATCGTGAGGTACTTCGCCTTGAACATTAAACTATTTAGAACAAATCATTATTACTTAAACAAATTTCTGCTTTTAAATTCTCAAAACATTTTATCAAAAATTTAAAATTTTTGCTTTTTTTTTAAATCACAAATTTTACAAAATTTAAAAAACTTTAATTTTCTAAATCTTACAAAACAGAGACTTTAACAAAATTTAAATAAAACTTTCAATGAAATATTTTAAAAAAATTTTTACCAAAACTATTTTACACTTAGTTTCATCCTGCGTCAAAAAATTGCACTTACTAATATCAATCAATTCCATCAGTCGACTGTGATCGAAACCTTGAGAGCGGAAATGACGGGCAGTCATTCCAATGTATGTGGTATTACACCCATGACATATAAGTTGAAAACCAAGATCCTAACAAAATCTAAATAGAACTTGATATCCACTTATAAACACACAATTGTATTCACTGACATTAATCAATTCTTTCTGTCGACAGTTATCAAGAACTTTAAAACAGAGATGACGTGTAGTCATTCCAATGTATTCAGATCTTGGTTATGAATATTTATGTCATGAGCGTAATGCCTCATACATTGGAGAGTTCTGGAAAGTTTTGGAAAGTTTTCTGGAGGAAAAGATGAAGATTCTGTAACATTGAAGAATTTGTAACAATAAATTCTTTCAACTTAGGAGAAGCTTTCGATTTATTATTGTATGGGACGCAAAAGAGTTATGGGTGGTTTTTAAAGAAGCACAGAAGACTCCAGTGTATGATGAAGATGTAAAAAGTTGGTTCGTTTTGAAGTATATCAAATGTAAAAGCTTCTTGCAAACTATCGATGATATGATTCAGATAAGGCAGAGATCTGACGAAAGATTTGATAATTTTGTGATCAGAATAAGAAAGCTTGTACGTGAATTTTTATCAGCGAATCAAAATGAAAACATGGTTGTAAAGGATATAATTATAACGCATGTACTCTGATAAAGTGAAAGAGTCAATAGCAATGAATCCAGATATCTCTTTTACTGAAATTGAGAAATTAAATCAGAATTTCGAAAATATTATGCATACTGAAGACAAGGGAGATGTGTTTGCATTTGCAGATGTTAGGAAACAGCCATCATATGCATCGGTAACAAGAAACAAAGTGTTAATGAGAAAAAACGTTCCTTCAGTGATAAGACCACCTGTTTTAGAGACTAGCAGGTATACCCGTCTGCAAAGAAATTTCGAGAATTATAATATGAAACAACGTGGGTCCGAAAGACGAGAAGATACGGAAAGAAAGAGGCCTGTGTATATATTATTTGATGATATTTCGTATAACGGCGTTGCAACATATCTAGATGATGTGCTAATATATGGATAAACTACGGAAGAACATAATAAAAATTTGGAAGAAGTTTTCAAACTAATTAAACATCAGGATTAAAGATCAATCTTAAGAAGTGCAGTTTTTACAAGACTGAATTAATATTCTTGGATCATAAAATTTCAGCAGGCAGAATATCTACAAATAACACCATGATAAAGAGAATTTTGGAAGCTGAAATACCGAAATTCACCAAACAACTACGTTCATTTTTGGGGCTAGCTAATTATTACCGCAAGTTTGTTCCAAAATTTGCTGATATGCCACAAAAGGACACGAAAAGGCTATTAACTGAAACGACGAGTATGATGAAAGTTTACGAAAACAAGCATTATCAAGTGTACCAGTTTTGGCGTTTCCAAATAAAGTTTATTACTTTATTTTGGATACAGGCGCTTGTTTTAGTGGTATCGTTGCTGTTCTGAGTCAAGTTCAAAATGGTTATGAAAAGGTCATAAAATACGGCTCAAAGCTTCTAAGTGCTCATTAAAAAGGGTATTGCGCTACCAGGAAGGAATTATTAGCAATAAATGAGTACGTTTTATATTTTCAGCATTATCTCTATGGAAAAAAATTTGATATACGTACTGATCATAAGGCGTTAAAGTTTTTATAATCAACGTCGAAACCAATAAGCCTACAATTCCAAACATGGTTAAGTGAATTATCAAGTTACGATTTTGATATTAAATATCGGAAGGGTGAAGATCATAATAACGCCGATGGCTTATCAAGGATATTGCTAAGTTATTGCTCTCAATGTCAAAGCAAACATGAGGAATGGAAACTGCAGAAAGGCCGGGTAAGATTTTTAAATGTTATTACTTCAGGAAGATTTGACATACAAGAATATAAAGAGCTTCAGGAAACCGACACTTTATTATCTACAATAAAGAAATATGTATTAAATCCGACTCCCAATGTGCCTCAAAAATAATAGTTCCGCAAAACGTGGTGGCACAAGTCTTGCAGCATATGCACAAAGAACTCAATTAAGAAAACAACAAGTTATATGTCAGATGATTTTTTTTGGATACACGTGATAACCAATATCCGTGATATTATCAGGAAATGTGAATTGCGTAAGAGAAGAAAAGTTTTAACAAATAAGACATAAGAGTATCTAATTATCAGAGTGATAATAAATTCGATGGAACAAATTGCAATTGATATTGCTCATATGAAGGAAACCGGGAATCGCAACTGCTATTTGGTTGTAATAATTGATCAGTTCAGCAAGATGGTTAGTTTAACACCTACTCAGAAGCAAGATGAATAGACCATATATCGAGTGCTCTTACACAACTGGATATACAAATTCGGTAAGCCAAATTACATAGTTTCAGATAGAGTTAAGGTCTTTGAGAGAAGTCAGATCAGAAGCTTATTGGATACTTATAATATTGAATGGATATTTACTTCTCCATACGATCACAAGTCTAACAGTTTGGCGGAACGGGTCATACGAAAAGTTCGCGATATGATCGTGACATTTTTGAATGGCGGGAAAACTGGTGGTTGTTGGGACGATATTATGCCAAAGATTGAATATTCATTAAATTCAACAACGCAGAATTCTACAGAATTTTCGCAAATGGAAATACTATTCGGGACAACGGTTAACATACATTGGAAAAATGCATTTGTGGATCTGAATCAAGAACAAGTATTGTTGAAAGGGCACAGAGTAACCTTATGGTAGCTGCAGATAAAATGAAATTGAGAGATGCTGAAAAGAAGTTACATTGGCATTTCGAGGTAAGTCAGGAAGTTCTAGTAAAAGTTGACCCACCAAAGAGATCAAAGAATGGAAATTTGTTCGAAGGCCCTGTCAATATCATTGGTTTTCCAACAGAACACTAAGTTGAACTAGAATACCCAAATGGAAAGAAATACAGAAGAATTGAATGGCTGAAGGAGTGTCAGTTTTTGAAGAAGGGGAGAGTAACGATAATTGCATTAATATCAATATTTACAATATTGATTTTTGTTTAAATATTCAATTGTGGTTATTTAATATATTAAATATATTTTTATTATTATTATTATTATTATTATTATTATTATTATTATTATTATTATTATTATTATTATTATTATTATTATTATTATTGTAAGGAAGAAAAGTAAAAGAATATTATATAATTAATTAAATGGACTTATTACGTAATGCTATGTCAAAGTTAAAGTTTGAAGATCATAGGTTGGTTATGATGTTTGATTATTGTGTTTGAATGTTGGTATGTTTGTGTATTCTGTATCAATACTTAGAAAACCAATAAATTCTCTTGTAGATATTGGAGGAAACCCGATGTGAATGCATTTGTGAAATAGATGCCAGCTTTGGACAGACTATAACAGAGAACAAAAGATTACGACATGTGATCGACATTTTAAACATTGCTGGAAGTAACTTTTAGAAATATTTACAGTGAATAGGAAGGTTTTATTGCAAATAAATGGGATATCAGATCTATTGATTTAATTAAACATAAGATCATCACGAAAGGTGAACCAATAATGATAAAAACCAGTCGTCAACAAATAAATTTCACTGATAAAATAGAAAAATCGATAAGAAATCTAGAGAAAAATGCAATTCACCATGGAATAGTTAGTTTGTGTATGTTAGAAAAGAAAAATGACCTCCGACTATGCCTAATAATAATAATAATTATAATAATAATAATAAATAATAATAATAATAATAATAATTAATTATAATAATAAATAATTATAATAATAAATAATAATTATAATAATAAATAATAATTATAATAATAAATAATAATTATAATAATAAATAATAATTATAATAATAAATAATTATAATAATAATTATAATAATAAATAATAATTATAATAATAAATAATTATAATAATAATTATAATAATAAATAATAATTATAATAATAAATAATTATAATAATAAATAATAATTATAATAATAAATAATTATAATAATAATAAATAATAATAATAATAATAATAATAATAATAAATCAAACAACTGTTATAGAAAGAATCAGATGATGGCGATGATAAAGCTAATCCTACTCACGATATTTCGCAATTTTTTCTGACTAACAAATGGAAGCTTTTAAAAAGGTAGATTTATTTTCATTTTCGTGTTTATTATTATTTATTTGTATTAATATTATATTTATTGTATTATTGATTATCGTAGACGCATGAGTGCTGGTGTCCTGGAAATGCGAAATAATTCCAGATTGGCGGACATAGAACTAATTGTTTGATGATCAGTTCCTTTGCATAATTTCAAGATTTGTTATAATATATAATGTTTCTTAACTCATTGATTTGAATGCTGCCATTCTCACGACTGGTGGAGTTGTTGTCTGAAATTGTTGTCATGTCGAGTGATTTATTGTTATTGTTATCGACTCGCAAGCTGTCAAATCTCATTTGCTTAACGAAGCTCTCATCCAACTGATGTTATTGCATTTCTATTGGTGGAAATGTTTCGGCAGCTAAGCAAATGATTGTGATGATAAAAATATTATATTATAAAATATTAAATGCTGTGTATTGAGTGCCGTTAATCGAACAATTTTGTGAGTGAAAATGAAAGTATTTCAACAATTTATTAGTGTCATTAGCTGTGGCTTCGTGAAGATGTTACTTGGGTTGATTTATTGTTTCCCGATAGTTTTGGCAATGGCTCTACATTTAATATATAGCTTTACTCATATAATATATTGTTAGGCTGATTTTACTGTGTTACTCAATATTAATAAAAAGCGAATTTCATGGATTTCATTTATACTGAAGGATCCTTTATTATTCACCTTTTGATGGCAGAATTTTGTGATAAACATTTATTCATTTCAATGTGAGAGAAATGCAGAGAGCACTAAATGGTACATTTAGACAACTTATTGCGGTTATTACCAGAACCAAATTTACTAAATTTAATATACGATAACTAAAAATTCGAAAAATCTTTTTGATAAAAGCATACAAAATTGCAGCATTGTCCAAATTAAAGGTTGAAGTGGTTCACCATGTCCCAAGTTGTAATATAAAATTCAGAGGACGTCGAAAGGTTATCAGGGATATCATATATGTACAGGCACTGATTTCTGTATTTCCTCTGAATTGTTGGCTATCCATACCAAATGAGCATTTTCTACGTGAATTTGTGCAAAATAATTGAACATTGAATTTCTGGAAATCCTCTTATTTTTTTGGTAACTATTCTAAAACTGTTTACTAAATTCTATTGCGGAATTCAGAATTAAAATGATGGAAAACTTAGTTAATTAAATATTTAATAAATTTCAATTTGAAATTAATATATATATATATATATATATATATATATATATATATATATATATATAAAATATTGTGATAATAATTACCGCTGAAAATCCAGTTTATTTATTTTCTCGTTTCTTTAGTTTTTTTCCAATTAATTATTACTGAATATTTTTCATGAAATTTTTTTGTATTTTCTATCAACTCGCATTTATGTGTTTTTATATCTATTATAAATAGCAACTTTTTTTATTTCATTAAAATATTTGAAAACAATTTTTTTCACCGTTTTCGCTCCACCCGATTGTACATTTAACAGTAAATTGTTTTGAGAAAAATAATGAATGTGAATAAAATAGTCTTTGATTTACAATCTCAAAAATATTTCATCACTGTGGTGTTTCTGTGCGAGAAATTTGAATTGCGCTCATAATTCCTGAAGTAGTCTGCAAATGATCTAGATAAGGCTTTACAAAGAATCGTTGATAACTTGATGAAATCGCTCACCATGCTCAACACATACATCACATATGTTTTCAGGTGGGAAACTAAAATGAAAATCCCTCTGATTTTTAGTTAGCTTCAGTTCTCGGATCAAATATCTTTATTTAGGTTATAAAAACAATTGAAGTCGGATTAATTAATTTTTGAAATCGACTTATTGTACTAACCAGATATTATATTAGCAATATAGATTACAAGAAAACTTATTTTTAAAAAATCTTACTCACCTATTTTCAGATTTACAGCTCTAAACATTTAGGGATATATAGTCCAGCTCTTATTTTAAAGTGAGATCGTCTGTTTAAACAGCGAATTATAAATTAATGACAGATTGAAAAAAACTCAAAGTTATTAAGGAAATATGTATTTCAAAAATATAAGAAACTACAAAAAGTTAAAGAAGGAAACTTGTCTTAATTAGAGAAGCATAATTGCCAGAGAGGTTTCCTGGTAGGCAATAAAAAGAATTTTGTTCATTTTCCAATTTTTTATATTGAGCTATTTAAACTCCTTCTACGGCCGACTGATTCTATTGGCGGAAAAATTGTAACTTGCACAGAATTATTGATGTGCTAGCTTAGGGTGAAATAAAAAGAGTCACCGATAAGGATATATATATAAACTGTAAAGTAAATTTGAAATTTTGAAAGGATTAAATCCGATCCTGATAAAAAAGTTATTATCTTTATGTATAATGTATAGGTCAACCTTTGTGTCTTCAGCTTCTTTGTCAAATTATTCAAGCAAGTATTCATGATTTTTAAGTAATTCAATCAATTCTTAGTGTAGTATTGGACTAGAAGTGAATATTTTCAGTTTTAATAGCAGTAAGAACAAGATTTTGTGGCTCACCCAAATGACATGGGTATCCAGTATTTATCTACTTGGTTAGTCGTGAAGAACAGCCCGTGCAATAATATTTTGGTGCTCAAGTAGCCGTATCTACTCTCTATAAAAATAAGCAACATACAGCTTTAAAATATGTTAATTTATAGTACATTGCTTCTTTTATACAATACAAAAAAAAATTTTCGAAAATTCGTAAGAACTTTAAGTAAGATACATGGAATTACTTTCGTGTAAAAATACTGTGGGACACTGTAATATAAACAAGCTTGTATATAAATATGTACCCAAATATTACAAAATGTTACTTATTGTGCATTTTTATAACAAAAATTATGTGAATGTCAAGGTGTGACATGTGAAATGCTAGCAGTTGGCACAGAATACAATAATATTTCCATCAGCGGAATTGAATTTGGGAAAACATCATATTCGATTATTGAACTGTTCAATTCTTATAAATAAAATGAGAAATATATAAGCTTCAATTTTGAGGAATAAGATTACAAATATAAAAATATGGATTGTAACATTAATAAATCTAAAATTATTCGTATTTCCCATAGTTCATTTAATGTATCAATACTTAGAACCTTCAAAATTAAGGCGAAGAGCTTCTGATTCATTTAAAATAAATTTCAATTAATATATTGCACACAAAATTGTTTTTCTGGACTCTCACTGTCTAGATTAAAACACAAAAAATAATATTTTAACCTAACATAAAATTACTGTAGTCAATGTACCTAATTTGGATCACATTTCCTCGGGATCAATAGCACTGAATTAATCAATATTAGCCTAGTGTAAAAATTGATTATTTTATATTCTAAATGCCGGAAAATATTTCATTTAGCCTTTCTAGACTTATACCCGCTGCTGGCAAAATCTGCAATAAATGTCAGACTAAATGAAAGAGACCAGTCAATGAAAAGCGACAAAACGCAGTTAATTGTGATCTTAGATGTATATGAAGATTACTCAATGATGAATATGAAGGATTCTGCGATATTATTACGAGTACATCCGTCTAACCAATCCAATTTCACTATATATTGTTTTTTGCACATCATTAAGCACAATATAAATTGAAAAATTTTTATTTTATTTAAAAAATCAGTGTAACAAAGGAAAACCAAACTTCTTGATTCGATCATTAAACTAAATATAAATTGCAACATTTAATGGTTTCTGTGTTTATCGGCATGAACACATTATTGATAATATGTGTTTATTGATAATAATAATAACGTATTCAAATGAATATCATATATACATCTCGACTACTCACTCAATATTCTCTTAATAACCAACATTAATAAAGCAATCCCAACATAGCAACTCCAGTCCACTAATATTAGTAATGCAATCAAGCTCTTCACTATTCGTTTCCACTCGCCCATACAACCTGGAATCACACTTCACCGACACCAACAAATATTACATCAACAATAATTACAATAGTCAAATAATTCACAATAACAAATATTACTATTATTTCTATGTTCTATAAATAATAATAATAAATAATTAATTAATTATAATATTTAATAATTAATTAATAATAATCAATAATAATAATAATTAATTAATAATAATCAATAATAATAATAATTAATAATAATTATAATAATAAATTGATTAATTATAATATTGAATAATAATTAATAACAATAATAATAATTAATTAATAATAATAATAATACTAATGAAGTGATAAACACAAAAGAATGACAGGCAGAAAGAATATACGAGAAATATTGAATTAGTTGATGAACAATAAAACAAAAACAATAAAAACAAACAAATACCACCTCTGTCATATCAAATAATAATAATAATAATAATAATAATAATAATAATAATAATAATAATAATAATAATAATAATAATAATAATAATAATATAAAATAGTAAAGTGGACAAATGACACAAAATTTAACATTAATAATATACGATAAAAGTATAATTAAGATCATATGATAAATTTGTACACATCAGATAATCTGGGGATCACGGATGCCCATTTGGCTGTTTAGGACAATCTCTAACATCACCATTGGTCGAATTCGGTAGAGGAGGCTGTATTGGCTTGGAAGCAGGAGGCGGGGGACAAGATTTAGCAACTGGCACTGTGGTATCTAGTTGGAGCAGCGGTAAACGGCTGTGAAACGAACTTATAGGTGGGAGGCACTTCGTTGCTACTTCCTCGGTTTTACAAGGGGGGATCGGTATGTCTGATAATGGAGTTTCAATTTCATTGGTTGGAATGACGACGGTCAGAGCGGCGGCGGCATCTTGTTGTTGATGTTTGTGTTCCGATTCACATGATGAAATCGACATTGCACTGTCAACTGATTCACACGGATCAGTGAGTTCAAGTTTCGGTGATTGTATATTTTGGAGAATATTGCGAGTAATCTTGTGCTGATTGATGTCGTAAAGACCTCGACAAACGAATACATTCGAATTAGTCATTTCAGGCGGAAATGAGTTTTGGAAATTCTACAATAAATAATCACATTGTGACGATTGTTTCGCTAATTGACCGTATGTAAAATGTATGTAAAAATTAGCACATCTTAGGGCAGGATGGATAAAATTACCTTCTCCCATAAGGTGAACTTATTTGATAAGCGCTGGTTATCTTAATTATAGTGCAATTGCAAAATTTCGTAGGATTTCATACAGCAGCCTTATGGCGAGTATAACATCCGCATTTCAATAAATAAATAGAAGCTGCGAAGGATTGAAGTTTTTACTCAAAGCTGCATTTTCAGCCGCTATCCGCGTCATTTATATTTAGTCATAATCTCGACGGAAATATGCTTTAAACATTTATTATTATTATTATTATTATTATTTTAAAATTTATTATTACTATTAACTGTAGCAAAATGCTTGTTATGAATCTGATGTCATACAAAGAACCCATATGTGCCATAGACGTGAAACCAAACTTTACCGAGTTATTCTCATACTTCAATCACTTTCATTATTGGACCGCGAAAAATTGTGATAAATAATTAATTCAAAACATTATTAATATCGGTTTTTATCAGTAAAATCTTTAATTTTTGTGGTTACCTTTGATCTGTTAACTTTTTGATGCTATCTCATTTATTTTCATTTTGAAAAAAAATCAAAAATTTGTCAGAATGAAAATAAATGGAATATCATCGAAAAATTTGGTTAGCGCTATTGTTTTATTTGTTTGTTATTATTGTAGAGATTACATTGTTTATTACTAACTTTATTATTAGAAATCTAATAATAATTATTCTGATGTTGCAAGCTAATTTAACAATGATAACTGCTGTCTTTTTCAGAAAATAAGTCCCTTTATATATACGCCATAATATAAATATAGTTAAATAACTAGCTGGGGTAACCGGCATTGCCAAGGCAATATAACATTTTTATAACCGATATAATATTCAAAATATAAAAACAAATATCTTCAAAATAATAAATTTTCCAAATGTACATTTATCGTAAATTAAATTAAAATGGAGATAATAAATCTGGAAAAGGGCTAAAATTATTATTATTAAAGTTAACGGTTTTATTGGAACTCCTAGTTTTTAAAACGTCTATAATTCCAAATAATTCTCAAAAACTAAAATATATTTTTAAAACGCAACTTTAGATAAAACAAAATATTTCTATGGAGATTTTCTGATATATAAATACGCTCAGCAAATTTTCAACATTCCACAATCATTCCACACAACATATTATTAATTAGTTTATTTTTGAATTTGAATTTTTAAATTTATTAAATTTCGAATATTATCTCACAACTAACCATATACCCGTGCTTCGCTACGGTTATAATTTTCTAATTAATTGATGTTTAAATAAATAAAATTATTTATAATTAGCACAATATTAAATATAAAAAGAGTGCCGTTTTGATGTTTAATATCCTGTAGCAATACTATTGTAGCTCCCTGTTTGAAACAAAGTTTCGAGGAATTTAGGAGAATCGTATTCTCCCCATAGATTTCAATGATTCATATGTTACAATTCTTCAGATTATTATATTATATATTGATATTATCTAATATATCATCTAAATATGTTTGTTTGCCACTTATTATATGTTCTACTTATAAATGTCAGTAGTATATTTTTAATTATTATTATTTATAAATAATTAATTAATTAGAATCTTATAACCGTAGCGAAGCACGGGATAAAGTTCTTGATAAAGTTGAATTATCGAATTTAAATAATTATTCATGGTTGGACTTTATTTGATGACAAATGTAAGTTTTTCTAATCGCAATTAACTACACGCGCGTCTATTGAGTGAGTTAGTGAATGTTAATGAACATGCTGGAAACAATATTAGTGAATTCATAATTTCATTACATATTGCTTCACAATTATGGTATAAAACATTTTTCGGTTTCGAACAACTGCTTCTTTTACTAAAAGTTAAAATTTCATTATATTTAAGTATTTTTGGTCCAACCAGTTATCAATTAATTATTAGTAGATTATTTTTAGTATGGCGTATAAGGCTGATGTTATTTAAGTACTTGGTCATATACAACAGTTTGGATTTCGCATTTTTATAGATGGCAATATGTAATTTTGTTGGCTTCTTTGCTCTTGACTTACCAACATACAATTGTCCATGTGAGAAACATTCATCCGCGAACTCTAAACCAGTAACTTCAAAAGATTGCCCTTGGAATTTATTAATAGTCATCATAAGTGCAAGCCGAATAATAGGAAATTGTAAACGTTGAAATGAAAACAGAAAGTCTGTTGGAATTAATGGAATTCTTTGTATAAGATTGTGCACGGTTTCATAAGGTTCGTTTAAAATTGTCACTTCAATGACATAATTATTTAGAATTTTGAATATCAATCTTGATCCATTGCATAATTTTGGTGGATCTAAATTTCTCAACAACCTGACGGGAGATTTGACTTTTAACACAAATTTGTGTGGCGGAATTCCACTTGGATTTAAGGTATTCAAAAATTCTACAGGGTAACTTGTTGCTTCGTTTTCATTCACACATTTCTCTATTGATAAAAATGTCAGAGAATTGATTTGAATCTTTTCTTGTATAGAATAGTTAATTTCTTCAACTTTGACGTTCAGCAGTGTCAAAATTGCGCGTTTTTGAAACCATTTCCGACCGAAAATATTTGCATCGACATTTGGATACACACAATTAATCATATCATTTGAATTTTGACAAATATTTCCGAATTTATTGGAAAGTTTGATTTTTCCATTTTAGTAGTTTCACGCAGGCCATTTTCAGGATGAATATCAAGATGCTGAACTGCTGAATATCATTCAAGAATAGAAAATTCGAAAACGTGTCATGCCGCTTCGTTACTCGATATACAATTTAATTTTATTTTTTTTCCTCACTTTTTTGCTTTTGTTTAATTTAACATTTATTAATTTAATCTTTAAAGATTTTTTTTTAAAAAAATTTTAAATTGTATATTTTATAAAAGATATTTAAATTTTAAATTTTTAAAATTTTATGTTTAAAATGTTCTAAAATTAAATTTAAACCAGTCAAAAAGCAAAAAAGTTAATTTTGGTGAAAATCAGAGGCTATTTCGGCTTTTTTCTCATTGTATATAAGTAGTTCCAAAAGAAACTGAAAAGGAATGTTTAATAATCGAAACTTTTTTCAAAAATATAATTATTAATTCGCAGCAAGGGCTTATTTTGTTACTCACTTAAATAATAATAATAATAATAATAATAATAATAATAATAATAATAATAATAATAATAATAATAATAATAATAATAATAACACTGGTCAACAAAGAATTTTCCTCAGAGATAACTTTGAATTGCCTGGATATCATTTTGATGCTGATTCCAAAAATGCAATCAGATTTTCTTTGGCACGTATAGTTTTTATGATGAAAGCATATAAATACACAGATTTAACAATTTTATATAGGAAAAGTACTACCATTTTCAACATTTTAATAGGCTTAGCTTATGTATTTTTGTCTTCAGATCCAGATCATACGTTGGAAGGTACAGATTTCGAGACAAAACTGTAAACCCAAGAACTATTGAATAATCTTGTTAGAGACCTATCACTGTCTAAGGAGAAAGCAAAACTCCTCGCCTCAAGACTACGGGATAACAATTTACTTGACAAAATTTTTTGTATAAGTTACTACCGAAAGCGAAATATTAATTTAGCAACATGTTTTACAGTAGATGGTCCTCTATTTTATTGCCATGATATACATGAACTATTCACATAATTGTCTCAGGCGTATGCAGTATCTGACTGCCATCTCTTCATTGATTCATCGCATAGAAGCCTGAAAGCAATACTTTTGCATAATGGGAATGTCAAGCCACCTATCCTTATTGCCTGTTCTGTCTATCTAAAAGAGACATATGACAATATGGATATGCTACTTAAGGCAATCAAATACGGCAGTCATCAATGGAACATATGAGGAGATCTTAAAGTTTTAGGTATTTTAATGGGTATACAAGTAGGATTTACAAAATATTGTTGTGGGATATCATGCTACTACGGAACACTACAGCAAATGTGACTGGACACCAAGGAACAAGCAGTGTCCTGTCTGTCCATTTAGTTAATTCTCAAAAGATCTTCCTACCACCTCTCCACATTAAACTTGGTTTAATGAAGAATTTGTTAAAGCAATGGGTAAAGTCAATTCACAATGGTTCGAATACCTTGCTAAGAAATATCCGAAAGTTAGTGCAGCAAAATTGAATGAGGTAATAATTGTTGGGGAGGTTTTTACTGGATATTGAATTTGAATGGGCCTTCAGTCCACTGGAATTGAAAGCTTGGCTGGCTTTCATAAGGATATGCGCAAAGTTTTTGGGGTATAACAAGTCCCATTTATAATAAGGATGGTTTTGAGAAACTCATCGATACTTATAACGAAATTGATTGTCGAATGTCTTTGAAAATGCACTTCCTGCATTCCCATTTAGATTTCGTTCCCGAAAACCTTGGTGCAGTGAGTGACGAGCAAGGGGTACATTTTCACTAAGACATTTAAGCCATGGAAGTTAGTTACCAAGGATTTTAGAACGAAAGCATGATGGCTGACTATTATTGGTTGTTGTATCATGAAATTCCAGACCAAAGGTTTAAAAGAAAAGCGTTTAACACTTTTAAGATCTTGCAATGTGTATATTTTTATTTTACAAGTATGTTCAAAAATATCTTTAATGTAAATTAGTTGCTTGCACTTCATTGCGTTGTATTTATTTAGTGTATGATGTATATTTAACTTTTTACTAATAAATGATTTGCAAAAAAATATGATTTATTACACCTTAGACATTCATAAAATTACGTATATTTTCATAAAATACAAAAAAGTAAATAATCGAAAACCTTTACGTGCTAGAACAAAACTGTAATCAGACTTGAATTGACTATCAGAAATACATTCAGAAAAGCTTATTTTTGTCTATGATGAGAAAAAAAGTTTCATTTTGTTGATCATTGTAATAATAATAAATAATAATAATAATAATAAATAATAATAATAATAATAATAATTAAAATAATAATTAAAATAATAATTAAAAATAATAAAAATAATCATAATTAATAATATTAATAATAATAATAATAATAATAATAATAATAATAATCATAATAATAATAATAATAATAATAATAATAATAATAATAAGAGGAAAATGTTAATTCATAATATTTTTAGTTGGTTTTGAGTACCTGAAGATGATAGCTGTGCTATCGAAATATATCGTACGAAAGGTTTTTTATTGGCGTTATCTTTTAATTAAATCGTTACCAAATTTATTTAATTATTTATTTATAAATAATAATAATTAGAAATAATAAATAAAAAGTAACAATAAACCTACGAGAGTGTAATACCAGCTACTAATAAACACGTCTGTGTAGTTATCAGCTTTACTGTCATCTGGCTCCGTAACGACTGTATCATCATTGCTGACTGGTATTAGTCTTGCTGCCAAACCTGGCCGCGTTCCAGAGCCCTACGTGAAGAAATAAATGCATCATGATTAAATTGAATTTAGTGTAGAAACGAGTTGAGCCTTAATAAAGTTTGATTCCAAAAAAATTGAGTCAATTCAATCTAGTTCATAGTCTACAAATCAGCTGACAACTAAATGAAAGACCGAGATGAACTTGCTAGATTAACTGTAGCCAGTCAGTTAGAAAATTGTGTTAGAATAATAAAATGATATGAATTTGGTTTCATGGCTTGCAGAATGATTTTTAACGGACAACAGAAGCATTTAGATTTGGTTTCTTTTTATAGTGACGCATTCATCATAACAAAGAGTTTAAAAAGCAATGCGAATGATATTGGAAAAAGACCTGCTGGAACGCAATTTCCGAAAAAATAACTCATGAAATGCGCAAAAGTCGGTATTTCTTTTGGTCGATTGGGAGGTTTTTCAAAAGTGATTTTGTGCCGTTCAGTAGTTTATTCTATTACCTGGCGCTTTTGGTATGCCACAAATCGAGAATATATTTCCACGGGCAACACGAAAGCTTTATCTTCAATGCAGTCGACCGAATTGCTATCCAAGTGACGTGACGCATACACATCAGACTCCGTATGCCAATCTAAAAGACCTTGTTCCGTATGTTCTGGTCTGTAATACCAAAACAGAGTCATCATTTTCTTTCCTAAAAACCGTTGACATAGGGTTATGAGGAATAGAATATGATATATTGAATATACTACAAGCCTGACATGTTTATTTACAAATTAATAAAGTCAAAGTCGAAAATTTGTATTGCATAAAATTAAATTTTGATTTGTTTTTCAGAATGAAAATAAAAGAAATATCAAATTAATGTAATTTAAGAATTAAAACATTTTGAAAAATTTTATGTTTAATGTGAAAAAATCAAATCCAAAAAAGAAATTGACAATGATGAAATGAAAGATTTTTTATAAAACTACAAAAATAAAATAAAATTTATAATAAAACTGGTATTATTATTATTATTTAAAGAGCGTTTTCTAATTTTCATATCTGATTGCTTTTCCTTTTGCAATGACATAAAGAATTTATTTATAGTTGGACTACGAATCAAATGTTTTATTGATATTAGCGAATTTTGCTTAATATATCTCAAATTTAAAATTAATTTTTAAAATTTTGTTAAAGCCGAGACTTTAACAAATTTACATTTATTTTCATCCTGCATCACAAAATTGCGTTTACTAATATCAATCATTTCTCTAATTCGATTGTGATCGATAACTTGATAGTGGAAATGACGGGCAGTCATTCCAATATGTGTGGCATTACACCCATGACATATATGTTTATAACCAAGATCTGAACAAAATCTAAGTAGGACTTGAAATTCACTTATAAACACAAAATTCAGACAACAATTGTGTTCACTGATATTCAGTCGATAGTTTATTATTATTATTATTTTTATCCAAAGTTCATGAAAAATAATTTTTAAAAATTTCAACAATAATGTGAAATCTAAATTTGATAAATAAATAAATAAAATAATATTTTAACAGTTCAAAATTTATCTAGATTCGAGATTTCTTATTTATGATCAGGTAATTAAAATAAAATTGGAAAACATAAAGCTGTAATAAAAATATTTTTAGTTATATAGAAAATCTCCCCTAATTTCTTTTATTTTGATTATAAAAAATACAAACAAAGAATAAGTATTAGATTTGTGACAAAAAATTGAAAAGCAACTAAAAATCAAAAATTATTCAAATTTTTTTTGCACATTTCTTTTTAATAAGATTGTTCAACATTGGTTTTGATAACGTGGCTACAATAGCATAATATTCAAAGATTCGAGGGTTGCCATTGTGTTATGCCTCAAATGGTTACAAGTCTAAAATATTCCATTGTGTTTGTTGAGTTGTTTAAACAATCATGCTTTTTATAAAAAACTGATTTAAAATTTTTAGTTATTCAATTTTTAAATGATTCATTTAAACAAGAATCATTTAATGGACATGTCCTTTTTTTATATCTTTTCTATTGTGGATTTGATATATTGTTTGACCTGCTTTCTCTAACGCAACTTGAGATTCAATTCCATGTATTTTGTATCAATTTTGACACAAGAATCGAAACACACCAAAGGATCCTCAATAAGATCACTGCTTTAATCTTGCCAACTTTTTCCAAGGATCTGAGTTTATATCAGTAAAAAATGAACATTAATTACTCAAACCAATTTGTGAAAACCTATTTTGTTTATTTAATTGTTTGATTACTGAGATCAATTAAACTCAAAAATTCAATTTTGATTTCGGTAGAGGTTTTGTAAAAGCCACTACTTTATTGTCGACTGACGGTCATTTTAATTTAAAATTTTACAAAAGTTATTAGGCACCTCTTACTGATTACTCTACGTTCAATAGCAAATACTCATTTCAGTCAAAACAGAAAATCTGGAGTTTGGAAATGTAAAATTACGTTATGCAACAATTAGAACTTAAACATTTCGTTTTTAGATAAAAATCCTCTTTCTAAAAAAATGCAACACTACTTTATGTGGCTGATATTTTTCTTATATTTGAAAATCAGAGGCCGTTTGTGCATTTCATGAACAGTTTACATAGGAAAATTGTATTTACATGTGAAACGGAGAGAAAGTCATCGATTGCGTTCTTGAATTTATTAATTCAGCGAAAAAATAAATACTATGAGACATAGATTTTTAGAAAACCAATTGATAATGGTGTTCACCTGGATGTTTTTGTGAATTTAAGTGTAAGAGAAACATGCTGAAAGGATTGATTTATCGTTCAGGGTCTTTATCTTCAACTTTTGAAAATTCAAAAAAAGGTTTGATAAATTGAAACTATAATTTAATTACAAAAAATTCTAAAAATTTATACCATTTTTTACAAGCAAATAAAAAGAAAAAATGGAAAAAACATTTTCATTCCATTCGATTTCCCCCAAAACCCATAGAAAGAATTTATTTTGTTTTGCTTTATTAGTTTCTGCTGTTATTTTGTTAGGTAATTTATAATTTTATATTTTTTGGAATTTATATATTCAATTGAATACATGAAAATGAATTGAAAGCTACCAAAATTATTTCATTCAATTTTCTTCTCATCATATAGAGAGGATTTTGCAGTTATTAAACTAAAATTAAAAATAGAAACTTTTTAACCGTTTTACGAGCAATGCACCAATTGGTGTTTGAATATTTCCCTCAATATTTTGACAAATCACTTTATTTTGCTTTTAAGAGTTCTATTTATCAACAATGAAACAAGAACAAGTTCATTATTATTTTTAATTAGAAAAACCCTTTTTATTTATAAATGTTGAAGAAAATGTTGAGAAACTCAAATAAAAGGCTTGTGAAAATCGAGTTTTGAGTCTGCATTCTACAGTGATATAGAAGACAACAAAATATGAAAATTTTCAAGAGCCGGTTTACTTTACTCACTGGGCGAGGAGGTCGGGAAGTCCGAGATCTGGACAATTTAGAAGTGAATTCCTTATGGATAAGGTTGAATGAACTTGAGAAGAATACTTACCCTCACAGGAAGCCGCCTTATTAAACTTACTGTAATAATAATAATTGTGTTTTATAACTGAAGTGATAAAATCCAAAATGTTTTACATTGTAATACTGTTTCTTACGATAAAATAACTGGTAAAATCTTTCAATCATAAATAAATAAAATAGAATTGCAGGATACTCAAGAATGTTGAAGTTTCTAGTTAAAATACTTTTACACACATACAAGTTCAGTTTGAAATCTTTAATAGTTTGAAGTAGATATAAATAGTGATAAACCGAATATAAATATACGATGAATTTATGACAATCAAAACCAGACTTCATATTTCAATAATGACATTGAAATAGGTTAAAGGCGTCTCGGTGACCAATAAACACACCAAAGAAACTTTATTTCATTCGACATATACTGAATCTCATTCAATAAAAGGATTGTATAAAATTAATTGTATTAACATAAAGCACTTTTTAAAGTATATGGCTACAAGGCGAAAAAATATCGGAGAAAGTATTTATGATAATAAAACCAGAAATTATACTGGTAAAACTTAGTAATTTACTTATGAAAATATAAGGCAAAATAATTTATGATTTATACTGAAATTATAGCACTTTTTAGCATAAGTGTAATGGCTGCTATGTGGCCTTTCGACTGTTAAGGGTTAAATTAAATTCCAAATATTTATTTTCATTATTCTCACTGATAAACTAGACTTGGTCATTGTAAAATTTAGTCGTACAACATCACCTGGATTCCAATCAAAATAAACATCACTATTTAAGACAAGCATTTTTAGATTTACAAAACATTAGTTTACAAAATTCTTTGTATGAGCTTTTATATATGTTGCCACCAAACTATTTTTCATTATCATAATTATAATTATTATTATTATTATTATTATTATTATTATTATGATTATTATTACCAGAGTTTGAATGTAAAAATTGTTTTGGCTTTGTTTCCTGCATTGTATAATTAAAAAAGCAAAGCATGAATGAAATTATGGTTTCGTTTGATGTTTCTAGTCTGTTTATGGAAATATCATTGGTTGATACGATTGACTTATGTTGCGTGTTGTGGAATGAAAATGTTTCTGGACATACATTTTGGTAGAAGAGCATTTCGCAAACTTCTGTGATTTGCTACTTAAAATGTCAATTTTCTTTTCAATAATGGATGGTATCAACAAATAAATTGAGTCGCTATGCGTTCACACTTAGCACCAACGATGGCATCAATATTTTTGCCTGACTTAGAAAAGAAAATAGTTTCTATCAAATTTGAGAAACCCATTGTTTTTAAACATTATGTAAATGATATTTTGTTGTATTTTAAAATCAAAGATATAAAACCAGTTTTGCATTCTATGAACCGTTTCTTTAGAAACATTGTATTCGCATGTGAAAAGGAGAGAAATTCATCGATTGCGTTCTTGAATTTATTAATTCAACCAAGGATACACAAATTCAATAAAAAGTGTTGCTAAATTGATTGAGTTGTTGATAAAGAAAGACTACTCGAAATCATTTTCAATAATGATAAAAGATTTGATAAAGAATCATAAAGATCCATGTTTTAGCAGCTCTGAGTGTAAATTAAATCTAATGGTAATGTAATTAATATTAATGCAGAATGTAAGAATAATGAGCCTAAATTTGTGTTATTATTGCTGAACTCGGAAGGTTTTACAAATTATAAGAGGAAGTTAAGTAAGCAATTGGGAAATTTAGATTATAAGAACGCTTTTAATTCGTGTAAAGTACGCAATATGTTTATTAATAAGACAGAAACTTTGGTTGGATTGTGTTCGGATCTTCTTTATCAATTTACATCTAATGGGTGTAGAATAGCCATGTCTGATTTTAAAATTTTATTAAAAAGGTTTAATAGTTATTGGAAATGTGTTATATGTGAAGTATTGTTGATAAAGTCATTGGATTCAAAGATTAATGTACAAAATGCTATTAGTACCAATGTTTTCAAATAGTTTTATTATGTAAAATTGTGATATATTTGTTTTTTGTATTTAAAATTTTTTTAATTTTTAATATTATTTTTATTATATTAAGTAAAATGATTTAAACTTAAAAATTAAAATGGTTAAAACAAAAAATATATTAAAATATTTCATAAAAAATAATAATCCGTACTATTTCAGTTGTATTTTTTTTAACCTGAATGATGACAGTTAATCTGTCGAAATATATCGTAAAATGATTGTTTGAATGGCTACTTCTTGTAATAAAATCGTTACCGTGCTTATTTAATTATCTATTAATAATAAAAAGTAATAATAGTTTGACAAGTAAAGAATTGACAACATAATCCTTTGCTGCAAATAATGTATTAAATTAAATGCGCTATATTTCGATTATAAGCTCCTCGGAATTTAGATCTTTAAACGTTCAAATGCTTTTTGGTTTTCCTTTTATTCATTTTCTGCTTTTCCATTAAGGTTAAATAAAATTTAAAATAACTAAGTTTTCTATTAAAAAAAAATAACAACTTAATGGTTTTGAAAAGTTCTAAAACCTTTATTTACTTAAATTAATTTAATTATAATTTATTTTATAAATTTTAATCTTTATTTCTCTTTATTTCAGAAATTTCTAGTGATTTTCATATAATTCAATTCCTACTATTGCAAAAAGATTAATTAGATAAATTTCAATTAAACGACATAAGTGAAATTTAATGTAAATTATAAACAATTGAAATATTTAAAAGGTTTCGTATAAATTCCGACAGAATGCATAATGATAAATAACGTAGGTTGCCGGACAAAATGAAAAACGACACAATCATTTTTATTCAAATTATTTCATGTTATTGAAAAATTTATTAAACTTAGAAACTTAGCGATTGATTTAGTCACATTTTTAAATGCTTAATTCTATCAATCTCTTCAAAATATGTTCTGATGATTGGAACAATTTCAGCAAACTCAAATTGACCGTGCTTCCTGTTGCGTTCCTGACAATCGAATAAAGATCAAACGTTTGGATGACTTTATAATGATATTAAACATTGCGTTCAATGCGTTTTGGAATCCTTCGCACCCATTGATTTTACGGGATTCAATCGATTTTGCGGATTCTTATTGAGTTTAAATTCTTATGGGGTATTTGGGTTCCCTTCCAGGCGGGCCCTCAGTGAAATTTGAATGAAAACATGACAATACCTTTATTGTAAGAATTGTCATCAGGGAGCGTTTTACTAAATCAGAATAAACCAGTTTGACATCATTAACAGGAACCATTGACAGAAAAGTCAAATTTTTCATTATTATTTTGATATTTATGTCCGATACAAATTTTCTTTCTGCCCTATTTGAATGACTTTTCGAATGACACACTACAATAAGTGTAAGGCACAAACTGAACGAGAATACAAAACTGATAGCTGTCATGACAGCCTTTTCAAAACCTACTAGAAATTTTATAGGAATAAACCCTGAAATCAATCCCTATATTATATCAAATATTCTTGTATAAGTTGCTGTATCTTCTCTTGTCAATATGAAATATACAAATCATGAGAATGAGATTCCGACACAAGCGTACCATGTGTAGAGTTGATAAAACTAATTGTCACTAAATCTACATACTCAAAGCTTGT